>JBBPKN010001304.1:0-18208 GCA_038089275.1 Pulveroboletus cf. rosaemariae | reverse complement strand
TTTGACTTTGAATTCCCATTACATATATTGGACCCTGAAGTGCTGTAAGATAATTATATATCTTAGGTAAGTAATATATTATGTCACTCTTATGTCACTAATTAGCCTGCAGCATATATAAACCCTATTATCACAAATAAATTCCCTTATCTTTATCATAAAACATCTTTCTGCTGCTTAAAGAGATAATATTATCTCTCTTGCCTTTCTTGATTTTTTCTGTAGGAAAATTGCATCTTAAACTGGTCTAGGGAAGTATACTATGGCTAGGGTCCTTCAGAAAATCCAATCAGAGAAGGAAAATCATCATGGTGGTTATTCTTCAAAACTTTCTTCTATTAATAGATATGCTATTGTTCAACAAATTCTTACTAGAAAGGCCAGTAATGCAGTTCAGGTCACTCATTTCATCAATTCTATTGTCAGCACTCCTGTCTGCCCATGAACAGTCAGGAATACCCTCAAGAAAGCTTCTTTAAAAGCTGTGGTAAAGAAAAAAAAGCCTCTTCTCTTTACTATCCATAGAAAAAGCAGGTTGATCTGTGCTCTAAAGCACCAGCATTGGACTGTGGAGGACTGGAAGAAGGTTATTTGATCAGATGAGACTAAAATCAATAGGATTGGATTAGATGGACAAGAATATGTGTGGAAAAAGAAAAAAGAGGAGTTCTAAAAAAATCAAAGATATAGTCAAGTTTGAAGGAGGATTACTCATGGTATGGGGCTGTATTGGATGGAATTGTGTGGGAGTTTTGAGTGAGGTTGAGAAAAGAGTGGATGCTAAATAGTATGTGGTAATTTTGAAGAAAGAATTGTTGCAAAGCATGGAGAATTCTGAAATTCCTTCAAATAAAATTATCTTTTGACAAGATAATGATCCCAAGCATATCTCTAGAAGAGCTCAAATCTGGTTTAAGAAGCAAGATATCAAGCTTCTGAAATGGCCTGCTCAATCTTTAGAATTTAATTCTATTGAATACACTTGGAGTCATTTAAAAAGATGCCTTTCAGATTATAAAAGGGTACTTACAGGAGTTTATCAATTATGGGATAGGGTGGTGGTAGAGTGGGAAAGGATTTCTGTGATGGAGTGTCAAAAATGGATAGAAAGCATGTCTAGAAGAATTCAAGCAGTTATCAAGGTCAAGAAAGATTATATCAGATACTAAATACCATATTCTATTTAAAGTCAAAAAACTGTCCCAATAAGTTACCATTTTAATATGGTTGCCATGTTACCAAAACATAATCAAATGCTTTGATTATTGGACCAATAGAAAGTCAAGAGCAAGTACTGCATTTTATACACTTATAGCCTAACATAATAATTAGTAGTTATTGATAGCCATTGCATTTAGTGCAAAACATGCAAACATTGGGACAGTTTTTTGAGCCACTGTATATATGTTATTTGTCTGTTAAACTGTAACATACTCTGAGGATACTCTGGATAATTTCAGAGGGTTAATTGAACAGAGCTCAGCTTTATCTTATGTAATGTGCCCTTATACTTATTTGGGGACCCTTATTTATGGAAAGGTCAGAGATATGTTGAAGTAGCAGAGTAAGTTGTCAAAACTTGTTAGAGATATGAAAACAGTGAGTTTTATTACAATGAAATAAGAAAGTGACTGTTACAAATAACAAGTTCAGAAGCACAAGAGTCATGTAATCAAGCATATAATTATGAGACTTCTATGTTAAACAAGAATAAACCCTAGGATATGGTTAAGTTGTTTATTCAGAGCTTTTCCTTAGATTAAAGGCACAGCTTATGGTTGAATCTAGCAATTCAGATGATAGATGTATCTCCCAATTTGTATCTTCAATAAATCTGATCTTGATTCAGATAAGGGTCAGATATAATTATGGTAGATCTCTAGATGAAATCTCCTTAGTATTATGGTAGCAATATTATACTCCATGCAGATAAGCTATTAACTCTAACCTGATATGGCCTTGGGGTTGTGCTAATGTCAATGTCAGTTTCAATTGAAGAATAAAGGATAAAATGGATAAATGCCTGACCCTAGATGTGGTACAGGACTTAGAGAGGAAAGATGCTCAGGATAGCTAGTCCTAAGGAGCTGAGTTCAAATACTGGTTGCTTATTGAGATAACTAGATGTCTAAACAAACAAGTGCTCAAAGCTGGAGAGCTAAGAGCTACATGAGTGGCCTATTTATACTATCTAGGGTGGTGCATGGACCATTAGGTGTATCAGGGATAAATACTAATATGGAAACTGGGCATAGGGCAATTGTAGAGGATATGACTAAATGGCCATGTATATCAAGGGTCTATAATGGAAGAGAAGTATAGTAATGAAAGGAAAGACTGCAGGATTAATGGATCTGAAGACAGCACCTTAGCCTTAAGGCTGAGGAGATCCCATCTGAATCTCTGCCACAAATCAAATCCATTAATCTAGATCCAGATCTAAGATCTAAGATCAGATGTCATCTAGATTCAATTAGAAGATATTATCTGTTATATGTGATCTTGGATAATGTACAAATGGAGCAATAAACCCTAATCAAGGGCTAATGGTGTTGATATTGGTGTGATAAGAGTAAAGCAAAAGAGTATATAAGTGAACACTGTACTAGATAATACAAGTGCTTAAGACTGGGGCTTGAGACATTCTAAGACTACAGTATTTATATACTAGGGAAGGGTGCATGGACCAGGACCCTGATGGGAATTTGCCCACAGACCCTGAGGCACCATCACAAAGAAGAGAAGCATCTGTGAGAATAGCCAATGGCTGAAAAGGAGCAGAGCTTCTAAAATGAAAGAAAATGGAAATGAATAATAGGCTGAAGACATGAGGCTAACCCTATGCCCTGGGTCTAGACCAGTCATGTGACCCATCACATGCCTAGATAAGATAAAAGATTAGATAACCACATGAAAAGATAAGATAAAGACATGTGATCAAAAGTTGAAAAATATAAACTATAACACCATTATTTAAGATTGCTGCTAATCCTGTGCTAATCCTTTAGTCAAGGTATACTCTGATAAAGACTAACCATAGCCTAGGGTTTGGCTCAATCTGGCATAGGAGTCTCACAATCATGTGATAAGCATGTGACTCTTGTGCATCTGAACTATTCATTTATAATACTATTCCCTTTTTAGGGTAAAACTCTGGATTATCTGAATACTGAATAAGCTCTTGACTAGATGTAAAACACCAACCTATCATTGGTTCTGGCTTGTCCTGTATAATAAATAACTCTGAGACTCTGATGAAAAAAAAGAAAAAGAAAAAAAAAATGCATAGCTTTAAATGAAAAATTGTCATGAAAATATTTTCTTGGAATTAACTCAGTTTCTTCATTATAATTCCTTGTAGTTTCAACTATGTCTCCACTCCTATTATCCCCTCTTTAGGTTTTGGTATCCTAACAAAACTCAAATACTTAGTTGAATAAAGAGTAAGAAGAGGCAAAAAAATCTTTGGAAAAAAAAAGCACTATTTGCTGATAAAGTAATCAAATCTTCTCCTTGAAACTATCTTATGAGTGGCCCTGATAACACCCAATCATTACTGAAAGGGTATAATCTATCAATACAATCATAACACTGAAAAGCATCATAAAGGAGGGAATCTCTGTGCTTTATACATTGAAACTTGAGGATAAGATTTAACACTGTTCTATCTGCCTTGTTAACATGGCATTTCAATTCTGCAACCTTTTCTTTGAATGTGAGCTATGGAGATATGGGAGGCAGACTATCTGGAAGGGGATCTCTGAAGGATCTACTGGTAAAACTGTTGAATCTTCATTAACAGGAGAGTCCAGCAGTGGAACTCTACTTGGCTCCAAAGAATACTCTATCCCCTCTTCAGGGACAGCAACTATATCTTGATGCTTGACTTGCAATATCTCTGAAACTAAACCAGCTTCATTGTCTCCAGAAAATAACTCAGCTAATTTTTGTTGTTCTGCTTGTCATAGTTACTGAATATCTAATACCCTTAAGATGAATCTTTCTTCTTTGGATACTATTGGTGAGAGCACAGCTGTTTCTGCTTCAGATTTCAATAGTGCAACTCTGAATCATTCATTCCAATCTTGATCTTCCATTAACTGCTCCATTTCTGGATTAAGATCTTGACTGAACAGGTTTCCAGCATCTGAAACAGAGTTTATTCTTGATGCAGAAGGCCCTGCCTGCATTGGTCAGTCAGCCCTTCTTTATGGCATCTATATTCATAGCATTTGGATCTTTCTTTAACTTGAACATTGTAGTGAAGGGAATGTGGGAGTTCAAGCAAACATGCAAGGATTCTTTTGTCATTGTTCTATGAAGTGGGCATGCTCCATAGTTCCTTGGAAGTGAGTGGCCTTGGTGTACCACTCAGCAATAGTAGAGAGAATCATATTCAGGTTGTGGATATAACAGAAGAGGTAGAATATGAGTCCTGTTTCATAGTACCCAATAAGGATGTTTTCATCAGTGATCTTAGCAGAGATGACTTGGTTCTGAAACTCAGCAGTGTATTCAGCAAGGGAAGGCATTCATTTACCTTTCTTTCCCTGCTTCATTTGTGTGTTTGCTAACCAGTGGATGGCAGCATTAACCATGTCCTGTTGTTGGAAAACTTTCAGGAACATGGAGGTGAAATGGGAAAACTTTCCCATGGTAATGGTCATGCCAGAGATACACTTCTTTTGATATGTTGCAGCCCATGACAGTGCTGGCCCTTTGGTCATGAATGAAAGAGCAAAAGTGATCTTCTTCTCATTGGAGTTATAGACCACACTGTTAACAAAAAGGTAGAACTAGACCATGTCCAGCCAGTTCTCAGCTTTGGATTGATTGCCATCAAAGTGCTCAGAGGCACCAAGATGAAGCTCCATTGGCTTAGTGGTAGAAGAGAAGCCAGACATGGTAGTTGTTGGAGAGGATTAGAAAAGAGTAAACACAGGTTGGTGTCAAATAGAAGTAGGAGAAGGTGGAGTCTGGGCTTGAGGGATCTGCAAGAAAGAAGACAATTTATGTGCTAGATCACAATCTTCTCATACTTCTTCTTGGAAGAGAATGAGGATGTTCACAAGTGCATCTTCTGGAGTGGAAGGGCAGTCCAGAGAAGAGGGGTTCTTGGGTTCCAAAGTGAACTTGAGAGGGTCTGAGATAGAGGCTCTAGGCTCACCCCAGAGAAAGTCAAATAGTATGGGTTGTTTGAGTGGAATGGTGGGAGCAGACTATAGCAGTGATAGCTGCAAGTAGAATACACTACTTCTTTTGTTACACTAGGCCTGGGTAGGAACAGGCATAGACCTTGCTGTGGAAAAAGTGGAAGAGGCAAACCAAAGGTAAGCCTCAAGATGAGTGGGAAGCAACAAACAAAGTATTGCACTTCAAATGATACCAGCTACACTTCCAGGGGTGTGTCAAAGTCAGATGCTAATGACTCTCTGGATAAGTTTCAGGACACAAATAGTGGATTCCAAGTATGTAGGTACAAGGATAGAGGAGATGTGAGAACTATGAGATAATCACAAGGTAGAAGTAGTGTAAGGAGAGAGGAGACAGGAAGTATGCTACCTTATAGTACAGCTAATAGGGTTCAAGCAGAGAATAACTAAGTAATCATGCTGATGAATAATAAGTAACATATCCATGTGGAAATGGATAGAAAGAGATAGAAAGATTATGAGTCAGCTGATTGAAAGATAGAAGGCCCAGGCAGAGGGCTTAACAAGAGAGTGGTTTGGGCAAGACCAGAATGCAAGAAAAGTGGAATTTATGAAAGAAAGTTGAACAAGAAAGCACCCAAGGTGTGGAAAGAGCAGAAGCTATGACAAGAAGCAAAGAAAAGGGAAAAGAAAAGAGAAATTGTAACATAATCACAGAGAAATGATAATCTTTCCTGAAGCATCAGAGCAGAGGTAAAGGCTTCTGGGGAGAGCAAGATGTTGTAGGTATGTGAGGTCAGGTGTGGATAAACATGATAAAGTACAGGGAAAGAAAGTGAGTGTTTCTGGAACCTTGGTAAGTCAGTGGGGTAAGTATACTCAAGAAATGCAAGGATAAGGAACAAAGGCATGAGTGCCAGTAAGGGTAAATCATAACAAGGGGTCAGATGCTACAAGCTTGGGGCAGGTCAGAGTCAGATGAAGGTGTCTTCCTGGGAGGCATATTAACAGACAAAACTGGCCTACCATAAAGGGCAGAGTGATGCAACAGGTCACTGTGCTTAAGATAACAGGACATAACTATCAGAAAAAGACAAAAAGAGCTGTGGTTTGGAGTCAGAGTTAGCTGAGACCAGAGTGGTATGGAGCTATGAAGGGTGCATGGGGTACTGACATGTGTTATTCAGTGAACAGACAAGGTACTACTCAATACCTGGAGTTAATGAACCAAAGTAAATGAGTTAGTGGTATTCTAGAATTAGTAAACACAAATCATCCAGCAGAGAGTGATACTAGGTATCAATGAGAGTGAATACAACAGTTATTGTAGAGTATGTAGGGGTCTGATAGCTTAAGCATGAGAGGTGAAAACAAAGAAAAAGAAGAGAACTCAGAAAGAAGCAGAAAAGATAGAGAGGTATTAGTGTTACAGTTTTCAAAACTATTAACCTATTCCTTGGCCAACTCCTATGGGCTATCCTAAAGGTCCCTGCTTCAGGTTTGGCTTTCCTTGTTAAGTATTATTGTTGCTTGTCTTACTGTAGTTACTTGTGTTGCTTTGTGTATCATAGATATAATAGGGCATTCAGGTGGCTTAAGTCTTCTTTAGACTTGACTACTTGTGAGAATAGCCTTTCTTGGCTTCTTGTGGTGGGATCTTGTCTTCAGCATTTTGAGTCACTCTTTCTACTCTTGCCTGGCCCAGTTTAGGGGTTAGTGCAGTGTTCTGCCCTTGTCTTCCTTCTTGCTGCTCTTGTTGTCTAGTCAAGACTGTAACAATTAGAGTATTGGGGCTTTTAAATCCTAAGCAGAACTAGGAATCCAATGGAGGATCATAATGATCAGAAGTGCACAAAGGTATGGTATTGGAGGTCAGAGAAACAAGGGGCTCAGGATTAGTGGACTTGTTATGCTTGAAAAACAAGGTCTCAAAGAATTAGAACCAACTGCCAAAAATGGGTTATCTAGGAGTAGAGAACAGATGCAAGCAAGTGGTGACAACCTAATGATAATCATTGAGCAACCTGTTGAAAAGAAAGCCATGTAAATGGCTAGAGGAATGCTTAGACTGCAATGGCAAGATCTAGGTGGAAGATGGTTGGAAATATTCTGGAGTAACATGAAGTGGTTTTCTGTCAAGGATTATCAGATGACAACAAAGTGTCAGAGGACTGGAGTCAGCTGCCAGAAGGGAACTGAAAGACAGGAGAGAGTGGTACTTATAGATGGAAAATCATATTCTTGAAATTGCATTTGAGGGTCTGTAAGGACTGGTAATGCTACTCTATATGAGAGTATCAGAACTGCTCTGGAGGGTCCAGAGTAGTGAACAGGGAAAATGCCAGAGTCAGGGGTGCCCAGAAAGCATAAAGTTATAACAGGGTTGTGGATGATCATATTTTAATGGTTAGTATAAGAGATTGATCTAGATTCCAGAAATATCCAGATGTTTCAGAGATTCTGAAAGATTACCCTTATGTGCACAACCCATGCAGGTAAGTCAGAGTTGAGGGTTAAGAGATATCCTAAGCTGATTCTTATATGATAATGGCCCAAGAAGTGCAAGTGTTAGTATAAATATACTATTAAAACTCATACCCTTTTTTCTATACCAATATAATCTGGGCTTAAAACTCTAGAGATTTCCAGAAGGTCCAGAGGTTTCTGAAGAAGGACAAGAAGAGTTATATTGGGTGAAATGGAACTTGGCTTCACTTTATGTGATGTACTCTTGCACTTCATGGTGTTTCAATTTACAGAGGGATTGGTTATGGAGGAAAGGGTGGTCTTAATGCTTGATAGAAGAGACAGGCAAGGCAAGGAGAGTTAAGCCTAGTTATGAGAGTAGGGCCTTGTAATTCCTTCAAGGATATTGTTCAGCCCTGAAGGTACTCCAGAATAGCCTGGAGTATCAGAGTGAGTTCAAGAGCTTGGTTAGAGTGAGAATAATAACAAGACAGAGTGTTTTTGTTGATATTTGTACTGAGATACAGGATACAGGACTACAGAACTTATATCTTGGGGAGTAGAACTATTTAAGAGTGTAGCAAAATGAGACAGGTGTAATCTCAGAAGCAAAACTGGTGCATAAGTATCTAAGAGACAAATAGAGATGTTAGGAAAGATAATGTTCAATTATGTCAGACTGAAACTGAAAAATGGCAGGAAGAAGCAAGAGGAAAATAGTAACAGTAACTGGGAGTAGGCTGAGATATGAAGTTATTGTGAAGTGGTCCAGAGAAGATAAAGTAAAAACTAAGATAGTATGTACTAAGAATGGAGACAGAACTAAGGTTAGGATTAGAGCAGAATAGGAATAGAGGGCCAGAGACACTTGTACTAATGGCAAGGTAGAAGGTATATAAGCATAGCTGGAATGGAATGTGGTAATGATAGAGGGCCAGAGTTGCATGGAGGGAAGTCAAAGGGCTAGAGTGGCTTACTGGGTACAAGAACCAGATATAAGCTGGGTTGGAATTGAGTTAGAATTACAGGATATGACACTATTCACTTTCCCTTGTCTCTTATCTTAAAGACAAGTTATAAGAAGCCAAGATTCTTATGAAATTTGATGTCTGTTGAAAATACAACAATATCTGGATAAAAAACAGACATCAATGAAAAGCCACCTTTATTATCTATAAGAGGCTTTTCAAATCCACTGTGATTTTCTTTGAATTGACTAACTCTTTCACTGTTACAACTCAGATCCTCTAAGGCTATTCCTAGACTAAGGATGAGGAAAAACACTGAAAAAGAACCTAATCCTAAGAGGCTAGATGAAAGAACAACCATAAAGGATATTCTTGAAGAAGAACTTGAGTATAGACTGCATAGTCTTGAATAGATGGACTAGACTCAATGAAAAAAGAAGAAAATCTAAGAAGCTAGAAGCTACAAAGTAATCAAGACTCTCCAGTCTTGACTACCCTATATATCCCCTTATATATTACTCACTAGTGTGCATGGACCATGTATGCTACATATACTAGTATGGGAACTTGTACTAAATAGGAAAGTGGGCATAGGATATACTGACTAAGGAGTATGGCAAGAAACCATGCAGATATGGGAGAATAGAAGAAAAGAGAAAGAAAATGAAATAGAAGGTCAGGGTCAATAAATATGAAAAGGGGACCAAGGCTAGGAGGCTGAGAAGATGTATATAGAGATCTGCCATAATCAGATTCAATTGATGATCCTTGAGATCAGATAAGATTGAAAGATTAGATCCAGAGATCTAATTCTAGATTCTAGACTCTAAACCTTAAGGTAAAGGAAACTTATAAAAGGAGACAAACCATAGAGTAGGGTTACCAATGTATATTCCATATCAGGAGTGTTATTCCCACGGTCACATGAGTAGACTAGTGAGCAGCATAAAAAGTTTAAAGTGCTGGTGTTATATATATAACATTTATCACATTTCAGTGTTTCATAAATAACTTATTTATAACATAATTGCTAAAGGATGGTTGGTCTTCTATATGAACAACCTGCTAATTTCCTCTCCAGATAAGAAAACCCATATCACTCACACTTATCATGTTCTTCAACAGATACTAGATCTGAATCTTCATATTAAATTGAAGAAGTGTATCTTTGCTGCCAAGAATGTTAAATACCTTGGAATGATGTTAAAACTCATACTGTCATATCCCATACCTCTGACCCAATTCTGATCCAACTTACAACTGGTCCTTGCACCCAGTAACCCACTCTAGCCCCCTAACTCCTCTCTAGGCAACTTCAGCACTCTGGTACTATTTTATTCCACTCCAGCTACAAATGTACACTCCCCATCTTTCTATCAGTACATGCTTCCCTAGCCCTCTGCTCCTGCTTTACCCTATTCCATTCTAGTTTCTATCTCTGTTCCCAATTAAATACTACCTTAGTTTCACTTTACCTTCTTCAGATCACTCCACTATAACTTCATACCTAGTCCCACTCTCAGTTACTGCTATTGTTCCTGTTTCTATTCCTGTTCCTTGTTTCCCCTCACTTCTTCCTGCCAACATTCAGTTTCAGCCTGATATGATTGGACATTGTCTTCCCTGACATCTTCATTTGTTTCTTAGATACTTAGACATCTGCTTTACTTCTGAGTTTACATCTGTCTCACTTCACTATACTCTTAGATAGTTCTGCCTCTCTGAGATATAAGTACTATAGTCCTGTATCTTGTACCTCAGTACAAATATTGACAAAAACACCCCCTTGTCATCATCCTTACTCTGCTCAAGCCCTTAAGCTTCCCCTGACCCTTTAGATTACCCTGGAGCATCTCTGGGCTGAGCAATATTCTTGAAGAAATTGTAAGGTCCCACCCTTATGACTAGGCTTGACTCACTTCATCTTGTCTGTTTCTCTTGTCAAGCATTAAGACCACTTTTTTTCCCATCTCTGACACCTGTGTAAATCAGAATACCAGAAAATACAAGGGCATATCACATAAGGTGAAGCCAAGTCCTGTTCAATCAATAAAACTCTTCCTAAATCCTTCCAAAAGCCTCCAGACATCTTCAGAGTCTCTGAAGTATGATCTTCCCTCAGATTTGTGCATCACCAAGGTACTAGAATCTAATCTTCATTCTCTAGCCATAAAGGTTTTATTCATAAAGCAGATAATGATAAAAGATCTATTAGTATATCTGTGATCAGTATAAGTTTTAACACATACTCTTCTTGCTATACCAATGTAACCTAAGCTTAAACTCCAGAGATTTCTGGAGAAGAATGAAAAGGGTTATATTGGGCAAGTGGGACTTGGCTTTATCTTATGTGGTATGCCCTTGTACTTCACAGTGTCCCAATTTATAGAGGAATTAGACATGAAAAGAAGGATGGTCTTGATACTCAATATAAGAGACAGGAAAAACAAGAAAAGTTAAGCCTAGTCATGAGAGTAGGCCTTACAATTCCTTTAAAGATATTATTCAGCCCCAGAGGTACTTCAGAATAACCTGGAGTGTCAGAATGAGCCCAAGAGCTTAGGCAAAGAGAGGACAAAAACAAGACAAGGGTATTTTTGTCAATATTTATACTAAGGTACAAGATAAAGGACTACAGTACTTATACCTCAGAGGGCAGAACTATCTAAGAGTATGGCAAAATGAAACAGGTGCAATCTCAGAAGTAAAACAGATATCTAAGTATCTAAGAGACAAATGGAGATATCAGGAAAGACAATGTCCAATTATATCAGACTGAAACTGAAGGATAACAGGGAAAAGCAAAAGGAAAACAGGAACAGGAACAGGAACAAGAATAGTAACAGTAACTATGAGCAGGACAAGGTACAGAGTGATAGCAGAGTGGACTGGAGAAAACAAAGTGAAAACTAAGATAGTATGTACTAAGAACAGAAACAGAGTGTCAGAGAAGCTTGTACTGCTGGCAAGGCAGAAAGTTTACAAGCATAGCTGGGGTGGAACAGAATAATAACAGAGGGCTAGAGTTGCATGAAGGGGAGTCAGAGGGCTAGAGTGGCTTACTGGGTGCAAGGGCTAGGCATAAGCTGGGTTGGAATTGAATTGAAGATACAGGATATGACAGATGGTTATCTGACCTGGATACCTTGCCATGAATCCCATTAAACTAGACAGAATTGCCAAATGGTCTACATTTACTAAACTCAAAGAAGTTTATTTATTTTTGGGTTTTGCTAACTTCTACAGATAATTCATCCCTTACTACTCTGACATTGCTTGACCCCTTGTGGACCTTACCAAAAAGAACTTTCCCTGGAACTGGTTCTCCAGCTGTCAAAGGGCTTTTGATTTGCTCAAAGCTCTCTTTCTATCCAAACTAGTGTTATAACTTCCAGACTTAACCTGGCCATTTACTATTACCACCAATGCCTCAAAATTTGCATTAGGTGGTATCCTTTTTTAAATCAATGCCAATGGCAATTGGCATCTGATTTTCTATCTCTCTCAGTTATTTAATCCTGCTGAATGCAATTACAACATCTATAACAGAGAACTTCTCACTATTATTCATGCTCTGATGGCATAGAGGCATTACCTCCATAGATCATCTATTCCAGTTCAAGTGTTTACTGATCACAAGAACCTTACTTATTTCAAATCCCCTTAGCAGCTTAATTGCTGCCAAGCCTGGTAATTATTAAACCTAGCTAACTTTGATCTGCAGTTATCCCATGTCCTAGAATCTTTCCTTGCTGGGCCAGATGCTTTATCCTGTTATCCAGACCTATGCCCTGAAGATAACTTGGACAATGCCAATATTATGCTTCTTTCTCTGAATCTCTTCATTAATTTGATTAACATAGCATTAAAGTCTTAGATTAGCTCTGCTTTCAAGGCTAATAAACTAGCTATCAAGGCACTCAGGTCCCTTGACACCCCTATTCTCCCCAACCTTGCCTCTTATTTCTGTTGTTGGCAATGCTGTAATGAACTACTGACATTTAATGATCACATATATATTTCCACTGATGCTGCCCTCTATTATTCACTGGTTGAAAGATACCATGATTACTCTCTTGCTGGCCACTCTGAGTACCTCAAAACCCAACAACTCCTCTCTAACAACTTTTGGTGGCCAGGACTCACCTGCTTTGTTCAACAATATGTCAAAGAATATGCTGTTTGCCAACAGAACAAGAGCAACACACATTAAACTGTTCCTCCTCTTATTTCTATTTTCTTGTCTGCTACTTGTTCTTTTCAACAGATTTCTGTTGACCTTATTACTGACCTTCCCATCTCTGATTACTTTGATTCTCTCCTGGTCATGATTGACCATGGACTTACTAAGGGGGTAATCCTATGCTCTACATTGAAAACTGCTTCTGTACAGGAAATAGCAATCCTTTTTTATTAGAAGGTCTTTCTCTTCTTCAGTTTATTCAACTGAATCACCTCTAATAGAGGCCCTCAGTTTACCTCTCCTTTTGCCAAACAACTTGAATAACTTCTCAAATATAATTTATTTTTTTCCACCATCTACCATTCACAAATCAATAAAGAGACTAAGAAAGTTAACCAGGAGATTAAGACATACCTCTGAATTTTCTGTGGCAGTAACCCCTCTATATGGTTAGATGTAATCTCACATGTCAGGTTTACTTACAACCACAGACTCCATTCTATTACTGGGAAATCCCCATTCTTTCTAATAATAGGCTATGAACCCTGTGCCCTTTCTAATGTTCTAGAAGAATCATCACTTCCAGCCATTGCTGATAGGATATCTGCCCTTTACACTGCTTAGAATAAAGATTTAGCCACTTACAACCTAGTCTAACAGACCATAACTCAGAGAATCAAGAGCAAATTTGCTTTTTTTCACACACAGGTAGTTTTACCTGTTATCTATTACCTTCATCTACCTTAATACTGGAAGGTCCACCCAGTATTTCACATGTCACTACTTTCTCCTTATTGGAAGAATCAGATCCATGGAAAGAATTTCCCCAGTTCTCCACTGGAACTAATAGAAGGCAAAGAAGAATTTGAAATTGAGTGGATTCTGAAATACAAAGGATCACCATTTTTCCACCAGTTCCTGATCTGCTGGAAATGTTATTCAGCCAAGGATAACTCATGGGTTCCAGAATGAAATCTCCAACATATACAAATGCTTCTTTTTATCTATAAAAATCTTTATTCCTTATTATTTTCCTCAGAACACCTCTTTTCTCCATGAACTTCTATCAATGGCCATTTCCACCAATGTAAATGTCAATGAAAATACTGTTGAGTTTCCTATCTTAGATAACCTTTTACATCCTTCTTCTCCTTATTTACTTACTGAATGTCCTTTGAGTACTATACCATTACCTGGCTGGTCCAATGCTACTCCATGGGGTAACAAAATTGACCCCACCTCCTTAGCCAATACCCAGTCTTCCCCCCTTTATGTTCCTGGCCCTATTGTCACCATTAAGTTACTCTTTTCTGCTTATAACCTTTATCCAGAATCCCCAGATAAACATTATGTCAAGAACTTTATGATGCCAGCTACTGACTTCCAACTTGTGGTCTCCATTGCTTCCCATCTTGACATGGACTCTTCCCTCCTTGCTTTTCATCAGATTATACTCCAACTAGAGCATATTCCCCTTCTTCTTAACATGGTAGCTTGCTCTGCAGATACTCATATTGGTCTTCTTAGAGCCAATCTAACTGCCATCCACCAATCTATGTCTTCTGCCATTGCAACACTTGCTTACCAGTTAGAGTTAAGAGAGTTCTTATCTGATTTGAGATGCTTTTTCTCAGATCTCACCAGAGCCTGTAATCTTCCTTCTCTAGTCACTATTTCCACTTCATTTACATCATCTTTACTTGAGGAAGATAAGGAGGCACTTCTCATAAGAATTAACACTTGGTGAACAGGCAATCATGGACATACCCCTATTCTGGCAAATCATTCCCATTATAATGAAGCCTATTACCACTACCACTGTTTTGGTCATCAACATTCCAATTGCCTCATCTATCAATATCCTACTTGCTTTCTCTGGGCCCCAGAACATCCTTAGCATTTGTATTCCCTTCACCATTGCATGCCATCCATGTTACCCTCCACTATCTTCTTGCTTACTTATTCTTTATATTTATCTGGATAACTCCAATCTTACCCTAATTAAATGGGACCTCCACTATTGTATTACTCAGATGACAACATCAATGATGTCATTGATGCTGTTGGGTAAGCCAACATAACTGAGTCCCCCACTTCCTCTCTTTAAATCCTTATTAGGTAACTTGGGCATACTAAGGGGATAATATTATGATTTACACTTTTCTTTGAACCTTGTTCTTTTAACAGTTACCCTTTATCCTTCAGATATTGCAAATCCTTCTTTATTTCACATATTTGCAATCTTTATTGCAAATTTTATGAAGTGTGTTTTATCTTTATTATTTTATATTCTTGATGTGCTTTATTAGCCTATTTGTTGTTGATCATGATTCTTATTTAATATGCTTATTCAGCATGCCCCTTTGCTCACTAATCATATGTAAATCCTTTTTCTTCTTTCAGCCAACAATGGCCTTTACTATAGTATAAGAAGTAGTGCTTTATACATACTTTTCTCATGCTACTTTTCCCTTCCCATTCCTCTTATTCTTTGTTTCTTGCTAGGCCTGGTACATGTGTATTTGTGCACTAGTAATATATCCATTTACTATCAATACTAAGCCTAATTCCTTGTCCTTATCTTAATATCAAGTTCAAGCATTGTAGTCATCCCTGGCTCTAGCATCCTATTGGGCAACCCAATTCCATATCTAGTAAGAGCAGATGTACCTCAGTCCTACTCAGTTCCTGCCCCATAAATAGCCTTGGAACTTATTCACTTCATGTGTTTTTAAAGGGCTATGCTTAACTCTACCTGAGCCAAGCATAACATTATCTGTGGCAGAGATTCCCATTCTTATGGATGCCTTATCTAGACCCTCCATTACCTATATGTGCTTTTTGTTATGATTCTTTATTTTTTTCCTTTATCACTTTTCTAACTTCAGACTTTGCATATTCAAGCCCTGCTTGACCACTTTCTTGTTATCTTTCCTAGTTTCAGACTTCATGTGTTCAAGCCCCAACTTGACCACTTTCTTGTTATCTTTTCCTTATCTCATTGACTTAGCATAATCATGTCAGGATCCACTTCTCTTGCATTCTATCTGTTTTCATATGGATCACTGACTTATGCCAACTATTGTTATATCCAAAGTAATAATTAAATCTTCTTCTTTTTGTACTATAAAGTATCATATTTCACTTCTGTCTCTTTATGCTACTTCTACCTTGCAATCCCTTGCATAGTCCTTAGCCCTTGTACCCAGTACTTGGAATCCATCTCTTTGTCAGTCCCAGCTATCTCTGGTCCATGTCCAGTCATCCTAGCATCCAACTCTAAGGTCTTTCAAGAAAACCTTCAGCATCACTCTATGTTTGTGCCACTTTATTCATTCTCAAAGCTTATACCCTTGTAGAGCTTCTCCTCCATTCTCCACCAGCAAGGTCTACACCTGTCCTTATCTGGGCCTAATATAACACTTCTCTTCCAATCTTCCTTATCCATGCCTGTTCTTTGCTGGTATTCTTTAATCTTTGCCCTATGCTTCCATTTCTTCTTATCTATTTAAGGTTCAGGGTATTTCCCTACTAGGTAGCACATGTACTTAGTCAGTAGCCTCCCTTGCCAATATATAAGAAAGCAAGGTAGCTAGAACTGGTTCTCCAGTTTAAGCCACTTAAGCTCTAGTCTAGCTTTCACAAGTGTGTGCCAAGGATTCCCCTTAGCATTGGCTGGGGCCTTGTCCATTCACAGTCATGATAGGCTCATCCTTTCCTTTATTGCCTAGTATGGGCCACTAGCACAAAAGCCCACAAGTTCAATAGTAGAAGAAGATTACTTTAAAATAGGATTAGAGTTAGAACAAGTTCTTCTTTTTTAGATTTTCCTTGTCTAGCAGAAAAGCACATGAGAACTTGTGCTTCATTACACAGGTACAGGGTATAAGGGAAAGGGAAAAGTAGCATGAAGTACTATAGTAACTTCCAAAACCATTGCAATATCTAATCTTAATGTGGTGCATAAAGCACACCACCAACACCCATGGGAATATTTTTGAGAGGTGCAATGCAGAGAATATCACACTATACACAAGAAGACCTCAGTTTCATATGAATGAAAGACTGAGACATTCTTCTAAACTAACCTATACACAAGGAGACCTTGTAGATATTGTTTAGCCAATGAATGTAACAAGTGTATAGTAGTCTCACCTCAGTTTTGTATGAACAAAAGACTAAGGTGCAACATGGCGGTGTCTGCACTCACAAGGACAATGCAATTACATAAGGAAATGTCTGGCATATGCCTCAGAAAGAGACAAATGATAAAGAAAAAAAAAAGGAAAGTGAAGAGGAATAAAATAAATAGAATAAAATTTCAACACACCCACTCACCAAATCATTTCATCTTACAGCGTTAAACCCATTCCCTCTGCAAAACAGACATGTTTTTCTCAACTCAATGCCTTGGTTAAGATGTCAGTGATTTGTGTGTTGGTGGGAAGGTACTTGAGTGAAATGTCTCCTGCCACAATCTTCTTGCAGATGAAATGATGCTGAATAGTGATATGCTTCATCTGATCATGGAGTACCACATTCTTCACTAATGACATTGCAGATTGATTGTTGATTGAAATGTTAATGGTGGACCGCATGAGGAAAGGTGTAAGTTCTGAAAATAAGATCTTCAGCCATGCAGCCTCTTTTGTGGCTATGGTTGCTGCCATATACTCAGCCTCAGTCATTGACAGGGTGATGGAGCTCTGTTTCTTCAAGGTCCAAGTGATGGCACCATCTGCTAGCATAAAAATGCATCCTGAGATGGATTTTCAATCATCCATGTCCCTGGCCCAATCTGCATCCACATAGCCCAATAGTTTAAAGGCATTGGACCTTCTGTAAGTGAGCCACATGTTGGCTGTTCCATGTAGATAGCAGTAAGTGCATTTGAGGGTCATCCAGTGGATTTCATTTGATGTGGCAGCATGTCTGCTTAGTACACCCACTGCAAATGCAAGGTCAGGTCGAGTCACAAGCATGGCATACATCAAACCTCCTAATCCACTCTGGTAGGCTTTGATGTTGACCATAGCCATCTCTGCTCTAGGAAGCCTGCTATTGGCATCCATGGGTGTTGTCACAGTGCATTCATTCTCCATCCCAAAGCATTCCAGGATAGTTTGGGCATAGTGATGCTGTGAAAGGGAGATTGTGCCCTCACCTCTATCTCTGATGATTTCCATGCCCAGAATCCAGTGTGCTTCTCCAAGGTCTGTTATCTTGTACTTGGCTGATAGTGCACACTTGAATTTCTCTATCTCCTTGCAGCTCTTGGACAAGATCAATTTGTTGTCCACATAGATGGCAACAATAAGAAACTGATCTTGTTCCTGCTTGTGAAAAAGGCTGTGATCAGCATTGCTGTGGGTGAAACAAAGGGAATTAAATAGCTCATGCAGTGCATCATACCAAGCTTTTGAAGCTTGTTTGAGGCC
>JBBPKN010001303.1:0-18241 GCA_038089275.1 Pulveroboletus cf. rosaemariae | reverse complement strand
CTGTCACCATTCCAGTTTTCCCCAGCTACACATATATGCTTTCTGCCCCTCAGTGTTATATGCTCTCCTGGGCTTCTGCTCCCACTCTGCCCCATTCCATTTTAGTCTATCTCTGCTCCAGTTAAGTACTACTCTAGTTCCACTTCTTTATCTCTAGACCATCCCAGTATAACTCTGTTACCATTCCTGTTCTTAGTTACTATTACTATTACTATTCCTGTTTTATTCCTGTTCCTTGCTTTCCCCTGTTTCATCCTGTCACCCTTTAGTTTCAGTCTGACATAATTGGACATTGTCTTCCCTGACATCTCCATTCATTTCTTAGATATTTAGATATCTGCTTCACTTTTGAGTTGCACCTGTCTCACTTCATTACACTCTTAGATAGTTCTGCCTCTCTAAGGTATAAGTACTGTAGCTTTGTATCTTGTACCTCAGTATAAATATTGACAAAAACACCTCCTTGTCTTTGTCCTCACTCTGCTTGAGCCCATGGGCTCACTCTCACCCTCTGGATTACTCTGGAGTACCTCCAAGGCCAAGCAATATTCTTGAAGAAGTCACAAGATCCCACCCCCATGACTAGGCTGGACTCTCCTTGTCCTGCCTGTCCCTCCTGTTGAGCATAGAGATAGCCTTCTTACCCACCTCTGACATCTATGTAAATCAGGACACCAGAAAGTGCAAGGGCACACCACATAAGGTGAAGCCAAGTCCCATTCGACCATTGAAACCCTTCCTAGATTCCCCCAGAGCCCTCCGGAGTTCTGACCTTCCTTCAGTGTCAAGGGTTTCATTTAAAAAGGAACTGGTTAAAAGTATACTCATCTTGGTATAGGTTTTAACAGTCTCTTTTTAGTGGGATGAAAGTTTTAACAGTGCCATGCTTCTCCCTGTTATCACTTAGTTTCAGTTTGACATTATTTAACATTGTCTCCTCTGACATCTCCAGTCATATCCAGGATACATTGGCACCTGCTTTGCTTATGAGACAACTCCTTTCATATCTCCATTCCCTCCTTAGATAATCTGCCTCCCTGAGATATAAGTACTGTAGCTCTGTATCTTGTACTTCAGTTTGAATATCAACCATAACACAACATTATGATCCCCTTAGACCTTTCCTGCCTCACAACTTAATGTTGTACCCTACCCTGAGTCCCTCAACTTACTCCATGACTTGACATCATACCTTTTGTTGGGAAAAGCTCTATGGCCTATTCCAAACCTCCAATAGTCTCTGACTCCTCTGTAAATCAGGGCATTCAGTACCAGCATAAGGGCACACCATATAAGGTGAAGCCAAGCCCCATCCACTCCAGAGTTATCTGGAGTACCTCCAGAGTATGTCACAATGTTTATAATAGTATATTCAAACTCCCACTTGTGCTGGTACTGCTATCATGTATATCCATGTAACCAGAGCTCACTCTCATGCTGTCCTAGATCAGTTCAAGAGTTTCTCTGCCCACCATGCCCCAGGCTCAGCCTTACAGGCTCCTGCTCCCTCCCACTCATCCACACCTAGTGCTCCAGTTGATGAAGCTTCTGATGGTTCCAAGGTTCCTCAACCTCCCCACACCCCTGACAACCATGGTGCCCAGCCAGGAGTACCAGATGAATCTGGAGATGACCCCTCCAATGGGTATTCCAATATTCTGGAGAATAACCCTAAACCTTTTCCAGACCTGGAACCTATTCCCATTCACCATGATACTATTACTGATCTTGCTAGCACCATTTATGGATTAGCTTGCTCTTCCCATTGTACCCCTGAAACATTGCAGCATACCAAAGTACAGAAACTGGACCAGTTTGACAGAACTGATCCCCAGAAGCTTCGCATTTTTCTGATGCAATGTAAATTAAATTTCCAGGATCATCCCAAAGCCTTTGCCAATGACCAAGTCAAGGTCACTTATGCTCAGTCCTACCTTAAGGGCATGGCATTGGAATGGTTTGAGCCTGACCTCCTCTTTACTGAAGACCCTGACTTTTGCCTCTTGTGGATAAACAATTATAAGGAGTTCATTCAGGAACTCTGGATCAACTTCAAACCCCATGACCCAGTCAGAGATGCAGAGCACCAGCTAGACCAGTTGACTATAAAGGATGGTCAATGAATCAACAAATATGTAGTTGAGTTTAACAGAATTGCATCTCAAGTCTGGGATTATGGAGAAGGTGTCCTCCACCACTATTTCTATAATGGTCTTCCAGACTGCATCAAAGATGACCTTTTCTGCATTGGCAAGCCACCAACACTCATTGAGCTGCACCAGCTGGCTCAGACCATTGATGCTTGTTACTGGGAGTGCAAATCCAAAATCAGCCAACAAGGGAAGTCATCTCATCCATTCAAGTTCTCTAATAAACCTGCCATATCCTCCACTTTGACCTCTGGTCCTAATGAATCAAGGAACAAGGCAGCTACTTCCTCCAGCTCCTTCAAGTTATCTACTCCCCAGAAACAGGACTTATCATCCAAGCTTGGTAAGTACAGTAAGCTCACTACTGAAGAATGCAAGCATTGACTGGAGAATCACCTCTGTTTGTTCTGTGGTATCATGGGGCATATAGCAAAGGACTGCCCCAAGTCTTCCTCCAAGGTGGCCAAAGCTTGTGCTGTCAAAACCTCCACTCTGGAAACCAAACTGGAGGCCTCTGTCTCAGAGGTGAAAAAATAGTTCACAGCCTTTGTGACTCCACATGGGCTGGAGGTTGCATTGATCCTTCCCATGCTTTACTGGAGGTTAGACTTAATGCATCTGTTCTTTTAGATAATGCTTTACTTATGCCTTTTGTTACCCTTGTTTCACAAGAAATTCCTCTGTTTTCTGCCCTGATTGACTCTGGTTCTTTAGATTGCTTTGTAGACACCAAGTTAGTTAGTACTTATAATCTTCTGACTTATTCTGTTCCTCTACTGCAGCTCCAACTTTTTGATGGCTCTTCCAATTCTATAATTACAAATGCCATTGATCTTTCTGTTTGTTTTGAAACTGGTGATATCACTCCAATGACATTCTATGTCACTTTGTTAGATGGATCTAGTTCTCTTGTTCTAGGACACAACTGGCTTGCCTGCTACAATCCATTGATTGACTGGGTATCAAGTCATATCTTGTTCTGATCATCTAAACCAAACATGCCAATACCTCCAAGCTCACCTCCACAGCCTCTGGTTTCTCTGACCCAAGCTGACTCCAAACCTGATTCACCATGTTCCCCTAACCTCAAACCTCTGTTGATTGAGCTACTTAGCTCATCAGCATTCACATGCACCTGTAGCCTTGATGGCTCAGTCCCTTTCTACCTGCAGCCACAATCCCCAGAGAGTCATCTCCATTCCACTTCCATAGTCCCTCCTCCAGCCAACCTTTCTGGCATTCCTTAGGAATACCATGACTTTGCTGATGTGTTTAGCAAAAGCAAGGTGTCTACTCTTGCCCCTCACTGCAAATTTGACCTGAAGATTGATCTGGAAAAAGGCACCTCACTGCCTGTTGGCACCACCTATTCCCTGTCACCCTCTGAGCTTGAAGCACTCAGGACTTTCCTAGATGAACATCTTGCTACCAGTTTCATCCAACCCTTCACATTCACTCATGCTGCCCCTGTCCTCTTCATCCAGAAGAAGGATGGATCCCTCTAGTTGTGTGTAGATTTCTGAGGACTCAACAAGATCACAAAGAAAGACCACTACCCCCTTCTGCACATCTTCAATTTTCTTGACACTCCAAGCTGTGCAAACATCTATACCAAACTTGACCTTAGGCATGCTTACCATTTAGTTCACATTGCTGAGGGTGATGAGTGGAAAACCTCCTTCCATACACACTATGGCTTCTATGAGTGGCTTGTTATGCCATTTGAGCTTACCAATGCCCCTGCAGCTTTCCAGTGGTTCATCAATTCTATCTTTGCTGATCTTCTTGATGTTTCAGTGATTATTTATTTGGATAATATCCTAATTTTCTCCACTGACCAGACATCTCATACCAAGCATGTCTGAGAAGTCCTCCACTGCCTCTGGAAGCATGGCCTCTTTGCCAAACCCAAGAAATGCAAATTCTATACCAATTCCATTGAGTATCTTGGATACCTGCTCTCTTCTTCCAGGCTCACGATGTTCTCTGAAAGGTTCAATCCATCCTGGATTGGCCTGAGCCTCACAAGATTCAGGATATCCAGTCCTTCCTTGGTTTTGCTAACTTCTATTACCACTTCATCTGGGGCTACTCTGACATCATTGTTTCCCTGACTCATCTCACCTGCAAGTCTGCTCATTGGGATTTCAACACTTCTTGTTGTGCTACTTTCCAGTGCCTCAAGAATGCTTTTACTTCTGCTCCTATTCTGATCCATTGGATCCCTGATGCTTCTCTCATTATTGAGACTAATGCCTCCAACTACACAATCACTGGAATCCTCTCACTCCAGTGCCTGGACAACAAGGTTCACCCTGTTGCTTTCTATTCACATATGCTCACTGTGCCAGAACTCAACTATGACACCCATGATAAGAAGCTTCTTGCTATTTTCACTGCATTCAAGACCTGGTGTCATTATCTTAAGGGTTCCAGTTCTCTGGTAAATGTCATCACTGATCACAAGAACCTGGAATATTTCACTACATCTAAACTTCTAATTCACTGGCAAGCCTGGTGATTGAAGTTTCTCTCTCAGTTTAATCTGATCATCCATTTTTGCCCTGATTATTTAAGTGCTAAACCTAATGCTTTAACTAGATGATGGAATATCTATCTCCAAGAGAGGAATAGTGACTATGTCCTCATCAATCTGCATAACTTCCAGCCCATGTTCACACAGAAGCAACTTGCTATGTCCCTCTGGGCTTCCTCCCTAGCATCTCCAGTATTCCAGTCTACATCCCTCTTTGACATTGAAACCCTCCATTGTAACATCATCTCAGTACTCCCTTCTAACTCCACTGCCTCTACCCACTTTTCTGGTACCCTCTTATCTGACTCTCATTGGTCTAGAGATCCAGGAGGTTTCTTGCATCTGAACAACCACATCAATGTCCCCAATGCTTCTGACCTCCACCTCTGGGTCCTCTGCTATAAGCACGACCACCCCTTATCTGGACACTTTGGTCAGAATCAGACACTAGAGCTCATTTGCCAAGAGTATACCTGGCCTGGCATTTGAGCATTCATCAAGGAATATGTTTCTTTATGTATAGCTTGCACCCATGCCAAGGTACCCCATCACAAACACTATGGTTTCCTCAAGCAGCTCCCCATCCCAGAAAAGCTGTGGAATTCCATCTCTATGGATTTCATCAAATAGCTCCCAGCTTCCTTCAGTCACTCTGCCATTCTTGTTGTTGTAGATCATCTATTGAAGCAGTGTGTCTTCATCCCTACAGATGACAAGGTGACCTCTCCAGAGCTTGCTAAACTCTTCTTACTCCATGTGTTCTCCAAACATGGAGTTTCCTTCCACATTACCTCCAATCGAGGTTCTGAGTTTGTTTTCCATTTCTTCCATTCCCTAGGTCAAGCCCTCAATAACTGTCTCCACTTCACCTCCAGGTATTATCCAGAGGGTAACAGTCAAATCAAGTGAATAAACCAAACCCTGGAGCAGTATCTATGCATTTATTGCAACTATCAGCAGAACAACTGGTCCAAACTCCTGCCCCTCACAGAGTTTGCTTATAACAACACCTCTAATACTACCACAGGTGTTTTCCCTTTCTTTACAAACAAGGACTACCATCTGAACATCTCCATGCACCCAGGACATGATCTCACCTCTACCTGAGCTTGAGAATACACCATTGACCTCAACTTTCTCCATGCCTTCCTTCATGAAGAAATAGCTGCTGCTCAAGTTAGATACCAAGGATCTGCAGATGCCTAACAATCTCCAGCACTGGACTTTAAAGTAGGTGACCAGGTATTCATCAAGGCTAAGTACTTCAGGACTATATGGCCATCCAAGAAACTCACCAAAAAGAACTTAGGTCCTTATTCCATTATCACTCAGGCAGGCTTGCTGTCCTTCACACTCCATCTCCTGGAGAACATGAAGTCCATTTATTTGGTCTTTTATGTTTCTCAACTTGAACCCTCTGTCCCCAACATGATCCCAGATTGCATGTAACTACCCCCACTACCAGTTGAGATTGATGGTGAACTGGAGTTTGAGATCTCCAAAATCCTAGACTCAAAGATAGATCATAGGCAAAGGAACTGCAAATTACTATATTTGGTTAAATGGTTAGATTATAAGGATACTAATGAGGAAACCTTGTGGCTCCTTGCCACTAAATTAGGTCATGCTTCTGAGATTGTTGAGGAGTTTCATCTCTATTATCCAGACAAACCTGGGCCATCTTATGATTAACCAACTGAGTAGTGAATCTAGTGATCTAGTCACAAGACCCTCTACCTACTCTAAGATTGCCTTTTCAATCTCCTTGTCTACCATGGAAATTTTGCCAACCTTCACACAAAGTTCTGACAGCTCCACTGCCACCTCATTCACCTCTCCATCCTCACTCCCCAAACTCCCAGCTTCTCTGGTCTCCTTCACCCATGCCTTTTCCAATGCATCAACTAGCCACTCCAGCAGCTGGTTCTTGCATTTTGTCTCTTGCCATACCTTTTCACCCACCTCCCTTATTGATGCCTCTATCAGGTGACAGCCCTCAGCCACCTGCTGAAGACCCTTCTCTATCTCCTCTGAATCTGCCCTGCTATTGGGCACCCCTTCCTCTCTGGCTTCTCCTGGCTGGGGTGATCACACCTCACCTTTGCCTTTATACAGGCAAGGCATGATGTCAACTTGCCCAGGCCTATTTGGCACTCCAGTCCCCAGTTGTCATATCTCTGGCACCCCAGTTCCTTTTCTGCTCTCCTTTTGCCATTGCCACTACTTGACCTCACCTGGGCTTGGTGAAGTTCCTTCATCTAAGCCAGTTTTGAGCACTAGACTCTGACCACATTTCCAGTACTCACCTGTTTCTGGACTGCCACCACTGCTTTCTGAGCTTTCTTCACTTTTTTCCACATCTCCTTTTTCCTCACTTTTCCCTGCCACTTCTGTTCAGCATACTTCACATTGCCAAGCTTCTCTTTATCTTCAACACACTTCTCCAGGCACTCATCAGATCAGGTGTGAATGTTGGTGAATTAAGATATGATGAGAGATACTAGTGTGAAAGCCTCTGTAGTGGTATTTGCTTTTATGGTTTTCTGGCCAGCTAAATCCCAATGTCTGCTCCACTCACTTATTCATCAAGAGCACATGCTTCACAGCCTTTAGGGGTTCAGGCCTTAAGAGGGGAATACTGTTACATCCCATGCCAATGGATTAACTCCACTATGTCTCTGATGCAACTTCAGTTGCTTTCATGCTTTAAGCTGTGTGTTTCCTAGTTCCCTTTACCTCCATCTTTTCCTACCTAATGATTAATTACAACTTTACCTATGCTAACTCCATACCATTCTGATATAACTCCATAGTTCCTCTGACCTCACTTCCTATTCCTGTTCCTTTGTGCTGTGCTTCTCCCTATCATTACTTAGTTTCAGTTTGACATTATTTGATGTTGTCTTCTCTGACATCTCCAGTTGTATCCAGGATACATTGGCACCTGCTTTGCTTATGAGACAACTTTTTTCATATCTCCATTCCCTTCTTAAATAATCTATCTTCCTGAGGTATAAGTACTATAGCTCTGTATCTTGTACTTCAGTTTGAATATCAACCATAACACAATGTTACAATCCCCTCAGACCCCTTCTGCCTCATGACTTGATGTTGTACCCTATCCTAAATCCCTCAACTTACTCCATGACTTGATATTATACCTCTTGTTGGGAAAAGCCCTACAGCCTATCCTGAACCTCTGATAGTCTCTGACCCCTTTATAAATCAGGGCATTCAGTACCAGCATAAGGGCACACCACATAAGATGAAGCCAAGCCCTGTCCACTTTGGAGTACATTGCAATGTTTATAATAGACTGATTCTAAATAGTACCTTTGAACTTTAGAGATACAAGAACTAGGCAAAGAGGAATATAGCAAAGTGAGAGCCAAGAGACTTGTAGAACTGAAGGTTCAAGTGTGCAAGACTGGAAAAATCCAGACTTGAGCAAACCTCCTTTTATATTGTTACAGTATGTGCACAGATCATGTAAATGGTGCTGGCCCTAAATAAAGTATAGTAAGCCAACCAATGGCAAAAGAAAAGTGGGAATCTTAAAAATACAGCAGGTAAACATGAGTTGTGACAGCAGAGTCTAGATTGCTGTCATATCCCAGACCTCCAACCTGAATTCTGACCCCATTCCAACCCAGCTTACAATTGGTCTTTGTACCTAGTAAGCTGCTCCAGCCCTCTAACTCCCCTCCAGGCAACTCTGGCCCTCCATCACCATTCCAGTCTCTCCCAGTTACACATGTACACTTCCACCCCTCAGTGTTATATGCTCCCCCAGGCTTCCACTCCCACTCTGCCCCACTTCACTTCCAGTCTATCTCTGCTCCAGTTAAGTACTACTCTAGTTCCCCTTTATTATCTCTGGACCATCCCGATATAACTCCATTACCATTCCTGGTTAGTTACCATTACCATCATTGTTGCTCTTTCTGTTCCATTCCTATTCCTTGCTCTCCCCTGTTTCATCCTGTTACCCTTCAGTTTTAGTCTGACATGATTGAACATTGTCTCCCTGACATCTCCATTCGTTTCCTAGATATCTAGACATCTGCTTCACTTCTGAGTTTGCACCTATCTCATTTCATTACACTTCTAGATAGTTCTGCCTCTCTGAGGTATAAGTACTGTAGTTCTGTATCTTGTACCTCAGTACAAATATTGACAAAAACACCAGAAAACCCTCTTGTCATCGTCCTCACTCTGCTTAAGCCTTGGGCTCACTCTGACCCTCCTGGTTACTCTGGAGTACCTCCAAGGCTATGCGATATCCTCAAAGGAGTTGTAAAGCCTCACCCCCATAACTAGGCTTGACTCTCCTTATCCTGCCTGTCCCTCCTGTTGAGCATAGAGACAGCCTTATCACCTACCCTAACATCTATGTAAATTGGGACAATGGAGAAGTGCAAGGGCACACCCCATAAGATGAAGCTGAGTCCTGTTCAACCATTGAAATCCTTCCTAGATTTTCCCAGAACTTTCCAAAGCACCCTGGAGTTCTGATCTACCTTTAGCATCAAGGGTTTCATTTAAAAAAAAGGAACTGGTTAAAAGTATACTTGTCTTGGTATAGGTTTTAACAGTCTCTTTTTAGTAGGGATGGAAAGTTTTAACAATTGCTCTAGATCTGTGACATGTGAAGAAGTGAAATGTGAAATGGTGAAAGATGTAAAGGTATGACAAAGTGAAGAGGTGAAGATGTGAAATGATCATGTGATGTGACAATGTGAAGAGCTACAGTAGTAAAAAGAAAATGCCAAAGAAGGAAAAAAAATGAAAAAAATGCATTATAACAGTACTTTTCAAGGTTGTTCTTTTTTTTCTTGAGTTTAAGCCTGTAATATATTGTAAATTGACCAATAACCTAACATTTTCAGTGGAAATATATTGAAGGGTAGTGATATGTTATATATGATATATTTTGTATATAATAATAGATTGGTGTTACCTCTTTAGTTGAGAATACTTTAAGAAAGATAAAAAAACTTGAGATTATACTTTACACTAAGCAACAAAACCATTTCAATGTTTGAAATATTTTAATTGTTGGACTAATAGCATTTGCAGCTTTGATGCTATATCTTCTAATCTAGATATTATTTATACAGTAATTCCAAAAACCAATTCAATATCTAACCCCAATCTGGTGCATGAAGTGCACCACAATCACATGAACAAATAACACTTCACTTTGGTGGAATGTATTGTAGTGGGAACCCTTGGCTACAACTTTGCTCTATATATCATGTAATTCCATTCAGATACCACCAAGATATAATCATTACAAAATGAATACCTTATTAGGCTGGTGTTATATTTTGTACCTCTGATACAATTCTGACACAATTCTGACCCAATTCTAATCTGGCTTATAACTGGTCCTCATACCCAGTAAGCCACTCTAGCTCTCTGACTTTTCTCCAGGCAATTCTGATCTTTCATCACTATTTTATTCCACTCTAGCTACATATGTATGCTTCTTGCTTTTTCATTGATATATGCTTCTCCAGCCCTCTGCTCCTGCTCCATCCTATTCTGGTTTCAGTCCTATCTCTGTTCCAGTTAAGTACTACCTTAGTTTCACTTTGCCTTCTCTGAATTACTCCATTATAACTCTGTTCCTAGTCCCACTCTCAATTACTGTTACTATTCCTGTTTCCATTCCTGTTCCTTGTTTTCCCTCACTTCTTTCTGTTATCTCTCAGTTTTAGTCTGACATGATTGGACATTATTTTCCCTGACATCTCCATTTGTTTCTTAGATATTTAGACATCTGCTTTGCTTCTGAGTTTGCATCTGTCTCACTACACTACACTTCTAGATAGTTTTGCTTCTCTGAGGTATAAGTACTGTAGTCCTGTATCTTGTATCTTAGTATGAATATTGACATAAACACCTCCTTGTTATTGTCCTCACTCTGTTTGAGCCCTTAAACTCACTCTGACCCTCTGGGTTACTCTGAAGTATCTCCAGGGCCAAGTAATATCCTTGAAGGAATTGTAAGGTCCTATCCCCATGACTAGGCTTGACTTTCCTTATCTTGCCTGTCCCTCTTGTTGAGCATTGAGAATGCTCTCTTCCTAATCTCCAACACCATTGTAAATTGGAACACTGGAAAGTGCAAGGGTATACCACATAAGGTGAAGTCAAGTCCTGTTCAATCAATGAAACTCTTCCTGAGTCCCTCCAGAAATCTCTGGACATTCCTGGAGTTTCTGGAGTATGACCTTTCCTCAGGTTCATGCACCACTAAGGCACTGGAATCTGACCTTTGCCCTCTAGCCATAAGGGTTTTGTTCAGGAAGGAGATTGGTATATGTTTTAACAGCTGGTTTATATACTTTTGATTTGTAGGATATTATTAGTACTTGGTATAGCCTTCCTTTGCCTTGAGTACTGTCTGGACCCTTCTAGGCATGCTCTCAATCAATTTCTGACACTTTGAAACTGGTATCCTCTTTCACTCCACCTAAATCCTGTTCTACAACTCTTTTATACCCTTGAAAGGGGTTTTATATTTAGCAAGTCTTTTTTTAAGGTACCACCAGAGATGTTTAATGGGGTTGAGATTAGGAGACTGTGCAGGCCATATCATAGTTCTGAAATTCTATTCTTTCAGCCACTCCCTGATCTTTTTGCAAGTATGCTTGGGGTCATTATTTTGCTAAAAAAAATAGTATTAAAAGGATTGAAATCATGATACTACATGGTTTCTAGCAGTTTATCCTTTAAAATTTGAAGATAAAGATCATTATCTATTCTATTATCTATCTTGGCAGCATAGCCAATTCCCTCCCAAGTTATACAGCCCCAAATCATCACAGAGTTTTTATCATGCTTAATGATATTCTTTATCAGTATCACATCCCATGCCAATGGGTCAACTCCACTATGTCTCTGATATAACTCCAGTTGCTTTCATGCTTTAAGCTGCATGTTTCCTAGTTCCCTTTACCTCTGTCTTTTTCTACCTAATGATTAATTACAACTTTACCTATGCTAACTCTGTATTATTCCAATACAACTCTGTTGTTCCTCTGACCTCACTTCCTGTTCCTGTTCCTTTGTGCTGCACTTCTCCCTGTCATCACTTAGTTTCAGTTTGACATTATTCAACATTATCTCTTCTGACATCTCCATTTGTATCCAGGATGCATTGGCACCTGCTTCACTTATGAGACAACTCCTTTCATATCTCTGTTCTCTTCTTAGATAATCTGCCTCCCTGAGATATAAGTACTGTAGTTCTGTATCTTGTACCTTAGTTTGAATATCAACCATAATATGATGTTATGATCCTCCAGACCCCTCCTGCCTTAAAAAAGCCCTATGGTCTATCCCAGACCTCTGATAGTTTCCAACCCCTTCATAAATTGGGGTACTCAGTACTAGCATAAGGGCACACCACATAAGGTGAAGCCAAGCCCCATCCACTCTGGAGTTATCCAGAGTACCCCTGGAGTACATTGCAACATTTATAACAACCAGCCTATTACTAAGCCTTTTATCTGGCTTTTTCCACACTCATTTCTTTCCATCTGATTCCAGGTGATTGATTTTGGTCTCATTAGACCATATTACCTTCTTTCAATCCTCTATAGTCCAGTTCTTGTGAGCATATACATAATCTAACTGGATTTTGTAATATTTTGATAAAAAAAAAGGTCATTTCAGCTTGGAAATAGCTTTTATGCCACTTTTTTTCAAGTGCCAGCAAATAGTGTTGGAATGAAGGGGTTGATTGGTGAGATCAGAGAGTGCTTTGGTTACTTAAATAGCATTCTCTGCTCTACAAAAGGAGATAAGGTGGATAGTATGGTGAATATTGGTAGAAGAAAGTTTGGATGGATGACCACCAGTGGACTTCTGAAGGTCTGGGCACTCATGGGAAGATAGCCTTGATATAGTAGCATGTCCAACACCAAGCTAGATGGCAATAATACAAGCTGAGTAGTTAGTATCAAGTTAAGCATGAATAATAGCCTTTTGATCAGCTATAAGAGATCACATGATGGTAAAAGTAGAGAATAAGAATACATGGGAGTGTTTTGAAACTCAGACATACTGTTTACATATATATCTTTGTTTGCAACAACAAATATAGCTTGATGTGATAGAGATTTCAACTTTCAAATCAAAAGTACATAAACTGGCCCACTAAGGTGTTCATCTTGTAATGATCATATCTTGGTGGCATCTAAATGGAATTACATGATATATAGAGCAAAGTTGTAGCCAAGGGTTTCTACTACAATACATTCCACCAAAGCAAAGTGTCATTTATTCATGTGATTGCAGTGTGCTTCATGCACTAGATTGGAGTTAGGCATTGGGCTGGTTTTTGAAGTCACTGTACATTTGTTCAAACTACTTATTAGAATAGTTTTGTTGCTAACATATTGAAATATCAGGATCAAGTGCTACAACATGCTATTACATAAGCATTGAGTCACATGATTTACAAGAAGTTCAATATAATATAAACAAATCAAAATACCATCACTTTTCTTATATTTATTATTATAAGGTCTCTTTTCATTGATTAGACCAATTAAATAATTGCTTTTTTGAAATCAGGCCATTCTACTCATGAAATTCAAGCTTCTACTGGTTTTGAATACTTTACTATTTACAGAATATGTGATAAACATTGTTTTAACTTGCCCAAGAACTCTGGTGGCCATTTCTTCTTTATTACTTTTACTAATATATAACATACTATTTGTTTTGTTGATACTAGCAAAGCTGAAAATGCTATCCAGGTTACCAAAACTCTTTAGAAAATCAAGAATTACTTTATTTTTCCTTAGATCATCTGATGCCATCTTAGAAAAGCTGGAATAAAGACTATAATAAAGAAAAAATGCCCTCTTTTCTCCAAGCAACACAAGATAGCTAGAATGAATTTTGCTTTAAGCCATTAGAATTGGACTGTAAAGGATTGGACATGAGTTATATGGTCAGATGAGATCAAAATTAATCACATTGGATTAAATGGCAAGAGATGGGCATGAAAAAAGGTAGGGGAGGAATTGAGTAATAAACTAGTGCAAAAAACAGTCAAGTTTAGAGAAGAATCCTTGATGCTATGGGGATGTATGACCTGGAAAGGAGTTGGAATGGCTTGCAAGATTGATGGTAAAATGGATGCTGAGCTTTATATTCAGATTCTGAAAGATGAGTTACAACAAACTCTTCAATACTATGGATTAAATTCAAATAATATTATCTTTTAACAAGATAATAACTTCAAGCACACTAGCAGGAGAGCCAAGGAATGGTTTGCTAACTATGGGTTTGAGGTTATGGTATGGCCAGCTCAGACTCCAGACTTAAATTCCATAGAGCATCTATGGTTTTTTCTCAAAAAAAGGCTGGCTGAGTATTCAGAGCCATTCTCTGGTATAATAGAGTTTTGGAAGAGAGTTCAGGCAGAATGAAGCAAGATTGGAGTAGAGAAATGTCAGTCATTGATTGAGAGTATGCCTAGGAGAATTCAGGAGGTTATTAAAGCCAAAGAAGGATATACTTCATACTAGTTTTTGATATCCTTAATATTAGCAACAAAACTATCCCAATGAGTAGTCTGGACTAATATGTAAATATTGACCGATATAGATGAAATTACATAATATATATATATATGGTTAGAAAGCCCTTGATCAGGATGTTCCAATGATATCTAGGTTTGAAGGTCTATGTTAAAACTTTCCATCCTACTCAAAGAGACTGTTAAAACCTATACCAAGATAAATATACTTTTAACCAGTTTCTCTTTTTTAAATGAAACCCTTGCTGCTGAAGGTAGATCAGAACTCTGGGTGCTCCAGAGAATTCCAGGGAAATCTAGGAAGGGTTTCAATGGTCAAATGGGACTCAGCTTCACCTTATGGAGTGTGCCCTTGCACTTCTTCATTGTTTCAATTTACATAGATGTCAGGGTAGGTGATAAGGCTGTTTCTATGCTCAACAGGAGGGACAGGCAGAACAATAAGAGTCAAGCCTAGTCATGGGGGTGAGGCTTTACAACTCCTTTGAGAATATTGCATAGCCTCAGAGGTATTCCAGAGTAATCTGGAGGGTCAGAGTGAGCTCAAGGGCTCATGCAGTGTGAGGATGATGACAAGAGGTGTTTTTGTCAATATTTATACTGAGGTACAAGATACAGAACTACAGTACTTATATCTCAGAGAGGCAGAACTATCTAGAAGTATAACGAAATGAGACAGGTGCAAACTCAGAAGTGAAGCAGATGTCTAGATATCTAGAAAATGAATGAAGATATCAGGAAGACCATGTTCAATCATATTAGACTGAAACTGAAGGGTGACAGGATGAAACAGGGGAGAGCAAGGAACAGGAACAGAACAGGAATAGTAACAATGATGGTAATGGTAGCTGACTGGAAATGGTAATGGAGTTATATTGGGATGGTCTGGATGAAGGGGAACTAGGATAATACTTAACTGGAGCAGAGATAGACTGAAAGTGGAATGGGCGGAGTGGGAGTGGAAGTCCAGGGAAGCATATAATGCTAAGGGGCAGGAGTGTACATGTGTAGCTGGGAAAGACTGGAATGGTAATGGAGGGCCAGAGTTGTCTGAAGGGAAGTCAGAGGGCTGAAGCGGCTTACTAGGTGTGAAGACCAATTGTAAGCCAGGTTGGAATGGGGTTGGAATTTGGGTTGGAGGTCTGGGATATGACAGTCTAGCATCAAAGCTACAGATGTTATTAGTCCAACAATCAAAATATTTCAAATATTGGGATAGTTTTGTTGCTTAGTATATAGGTAGGCATGATTAGACTTTGCTGAAGGCCATCAGCATTTAACTAGAGTGCTTATTTGGTCATATAAGACCAAAACTAATCACACTGGATCAGTTAGTAGAAAGTGAGTGTGAAAAAAGACAGAGTAGAGCCATGTTATAAATGTTTCAATGTACTCTGGGGGTACTCTGGATAACTCCAGAGTGGATGGGGCTTGGCTTTACCTTATGTGGTATGCCCTTATGCTAGTACCAAGTGCCCCAATTTACAGAGGGATTGGAAACTATCAGAGGTCTGGGATCAGCCATAGGGCTTTTTCCCAACAAAAGGCATGATGTCAAGTCATGGAGTAAGTTAAGGGACTTTAGGGTAGGGTATGATGTCAAGTTGTGAGGCAGGAGGAGTCTGGGGGGGATTGTAATATCATATTATGGTTGCTATTCAAACTGAAGTACAAGATACAGAACTCCAGTACTTATACCTTAGGGAGACAGATTATCTAAGGAGGGAACAGAGATATGAAAGGAGTTGTCTCCTAAGCAAAGCAAGTGCCAATGTATCCTGGATATGAATGGAGATGTCAGAGGAGACAATGTCGAATAATGTCAAACTGAAACTAAGTAATGACAGGGAGAAGCATGGCACAAAGGAACAGGAACAGAAAGTGAGATCAGAGGAACAATGGAGTTATATCGGAATGGTACAGAGTTAGCATAGGTAAAGTTGTAATCAATCATTAGATCAGAAAAGATAGAGGTAAAGGGAACTAGGAAACACACAGCTTAAAGCATAAAAACAACTGGAGTTGCATTGGAGACATAGTGGAGTTGATCCATTGGCACAGGATGTAACAGTATTCCCCTCTTAAGGCCTGAACCCCTAAAGGCTGTGAAGCACATGCTCTTGATGAATAAGTAAGCAGAGCAGGCATTGGGGTTTAGCTGGCCAGAAAACCATAAAAGCAAATACCACCCCAGAGACTTTCACACTAGTATCCCTCATCATGTCTTCATTCACTGACATTCACACCTGGTCTGATGAGTGCCTGGAGGAGTGTGTTGAAGACAAAGAGGAGCTTGGTGACATAAAGTATGCTGAGCAGAAGTGGCAGGGAAAAGTGAGAAGAGAGGAGAAGGCTCAGAAGAAAGCAGAGGAGGCTCAGAAAGCAGTGGCAGCAGTTCAGAAATGGGTGAGTATTGGAAATGGGGTCCAGACCTAGCATTTAAACACTAGCTTAGGTGGAGGAACTTCACCAAGCCCAGGAGGTGGGGTCGAGTAACAGCAATGGCAAGAGGAGAGCAGAAGAGGGACTGGGGTGCCAGAGATGCAATGACTGGGAACTGGAGTGCCAGGTGGGCCCAGGCAAGTTGACATCATGCCTTGCCTGTATAGAGGTAAAGGTGAGGTGCAACTGCCCCAGCCAGGAGAAGCTGAAGAGAAAGCAGAAATGGAAAGTAGGAGAGGAAGGGGTGCCCAATAGCAGGGCAGACTCAAAGGAGACAGAGAAGGGTCTTTGGCAGGTGGCTGAGGGCTGTCGCCTGGGGGAGGTGTCAATAAGAAAGGTGGGCCAAAAGGTATGGCAAGAGGCCAAACACAAGAACCAGCTGCTAGAGCAGCTGGTTGATGCATTGGGAACCACATGGGTGGAGGAGACCAGAGAAGCTGGAAGTTTGGAGAGTGAGGATAGGAAGGTGGACAAGGTGGCAGTGGAGCTGTTAGAACCTTGTGTGGAGGTTGGCAAAATTTCTGTGGTAAACAAGGAGATCAAAAAGGTGATCTTAGAATAGGTAGAGGATCTTGTGATTAGATCACTAGATCCACTACAGTTGGTTAGTTATAAGATGGCCCAGGTTTGTCTGGGTAATGGAGATGAAACTCCTCAACAATCTCTGAAGCATGCCCTAATTCAGTGGCAAGGAGCCACAAGATCTCCTTATTAGTATCCTCATAACCTAATCACTTAATCAAATATAGTAATTTGCAGTTCCTTCACCTACAATCTATCTTTGAGTCTAGGATTTCGGAAATCTCAAACTCTGGTTCACTGTCAATCTCAACTGGGGATGGGGGTGATTGCATGTGATCTGGGATCACATTGGGACAGAGGGTTCAAGTTGAGAAATATGAAAGACCAGATAAATGGACTTCATGTTCTCCAGGAGACAGTGTGTGAAGGATAGCAAGCCTGCCTGAGCAATAATGGAATAAGGACCTAAGTTCTTTTTAGCGAGTTTCTTGGAAGGCCACATAGTCCTAAAGTACTTAGCCTTGACAAATACCTGGTCATCTACTTTAAAGTCTGGTGCTGGAGATTGTCAGACATCTGTGGATCCTTGATATCTGACTTGGGTGGCAGCTATTTCTTTATAAAGGAAGGTGTGGAGAGAGTTGAGATATATGGTGTATTCTTGAGCTCAGATAGAGGTAAGATTGTGTTCTGGGTACATGGAGATGTTCAGATGGTAGCCCTTGTTTGCGAAGAAAGGGGAAATGCCTGTGGTAGCATTAGAGGCATTGTTATAAGTGAACTCCATGAGAGGCAGGAGTTCGAACCAGTTGTCCTGCTGATAGTTGCAATAAATGCATAGATACTGCTCCAGGGTTTGATTCATTTGCTCAGTTTGACTGTCACTCTCCAGATGATACCTGGAGGTGAAGTGGAGATGGATATTGAGGGCTTGACCCAGAGAACAGAAGAAATGGGAAACAAACTCAGAACCTCAATCAGAGGTAATGTGGGAGGGAACTCCATGTTTGGAAAACACATGGAGTAAGA
>JBBPKN010001302.1:0-18243 GCA_038089275.1 Pulveroboletus cf. rosaemariae | reverse complement strand
CACCCCCTCCCCGACCTCTTCCACGTGCTCAGACGTATAAGGAAGTTCTTTCTGCCGCGCCTCCCCCTCCCACACACACATTTTTGTCCCCCAAGCCTGGCAGCCTTCGGGGGCAAAAGTCTCATTCAGGACTTAAGCCACCAACTCCGCCGGCGACCCAACGCAAAGGACTCACCCGCAAGGCGTCACTGTCTTCGCTGATGGAAGCAAGCAGTTCCCAGGCATCAGGCTCTGGGGCAGCTCCCGCAGTGGGGTCATCCACCAAGTTAGCACGGTACGAGGCGCCCACAGCCGCTTCGCGTGCCAAGTCGCATGCAAGCTCAACAAGCCGTATTCACGCGCTCGAGTTTATCGTGCCACCCACTCGCCCATCAACCCCGTCATCGAATCCTGCCGCATTACGTCTAACGATGCCCACCTCCATGCGAATGAAATCAAGGCCTGCCTTATCCTCCGTGTTCTCCGGTCCCTCCTCGGCCAATGTTCTCGCTATAGCACAGTCCCAACTTCCACATCATGCTACTTCGCCCGCTCCCCCACGCCCCCCGTCTACTACGTCTCTGCGTAGTCGCACATCCTGTAATCAGACGCCACTAATACCATCAACATCGGCTCCTAAACTTTTGCGCCGTCCCAAACGCCAAAGGACGTACGGGGATGGCACCGAACTGGACGGTTTTGAGGACCTCCCAACCGACAGGGAAAAAGAAATAAAATTCAGGGTGCAGCCCAAGGCTGCGAGCCGCGGAGGAGTCGCAGCGCATTCGAAGTCCTCAAGCAAGGATAAGGACAAAGATAGAGGGACACTACGCAAAAAGGGACGGTTAGATGAACCAAGTACAGCTCTCGGTTTGTATCTGCGTTGCTACGGCCTCACATTCAATTACTCATCCTACATCTTGAACAGATTCCCCGGGTTCGTTTACACCCTTCACAAATATACTACGACGCACTGGGCACATTGAATTTCCCAAGACTATGGAATCATCTGGGAGGAAGAAAAAGGACACATCTTCCCCTGTGCTCGGTCTCTCACGAAGGAAGCCCACACTCATACGTCACCTCGGAGGACCTAGTGGGCCAAAGGGTACGTTCGAACCACTGTCTGTCCCGTCGCAAACTCAGGTTTTGTGCCTTTTAAGTTGTTGGTGACATGAAATGGAATCCTTCCACCCTCCGCTGGGAGGGCAATGATCAAGTGCTACGAGATTTCGATGCGGTTGTCGGGACATCCACTCGACCCGCTCTTATCACTCATCTTACTGGATCTTGCATTGGTTCTCCTGTTGGCTCCTTTGCATCTGGGGCACGCAGGGTCGGCAATATGATTTTCGATCCAACGCAAATGTGTTGGATCTCTACACTCTCCCCCGATGAAGAGGAACCAGATGTCTTTGCGGACCTCGCGGACGATGAGGAAGACGATGGATGGGAAGCTAGGGCTGGCACGATCCGTGCCAGCCAGCAGCACTGCGGCACTAGCAACACATCATTGGAAACGGGTGGATCCTGTGCCTCAAGTATTGTCATTACCGCCCCCAGTCCCGCTTGCAATCGCACCCGGACGACTTCGGATTCTGAAAGTGATCGAGGGTCACGCGCGTCCATCGTTTATGATGTCGCGGATGATTTTGTTGAGGTCTGCCGCACTGCTGAGGAGCGCCATCGTTCTGAGATGCGGGGTTGGCGTTCGCCAATCTCAGGACAAACCAATCTTGCTGGCGAGCCGGACCGATTTTATCTCTTCGAAATTCGTGCACTCGCCACTAGAAAGTATTGACCCTTTGGAACTTCCAGGCTCCGTGGACATCCAGGCCGTCATCGATGCGACCGCTCACTTGTTCGGCCGCTACTGTTGTTATACCACGCTAATACCTTTGCTCTGTTCACTGCATACATTTCGATAGTGGAGCACCATACCTCTCATTCTGTAAGCAGATTCTGTTGCTTTATTGTTACCTCCTTTTTCCCTTGCATGGTCCTTTTGATAATAGTTCACCGTCGCTCATTCAGACAGCCTCGTCACTTTCCTTTACTACTCGACATGTATGGGACATGCAGATTACTTGTTCGACGAAACTGGAATTACAATAATGATATTAATTGTTGCTCGAGGTCCAAGCCGAAAGTCTGATGATGTCCTTAGCCATGGCAAAGAATAGGACCCTCCACGCAGGACACGGCCGAATTTCCTGTGCCTCCCATGGCTCATCCGTCGTCTTTACCGAACTGTCTGCCGCCTACCCCCTTAAACTCCTCTCCCCGAAACTTGTTCAGGACAGTGTTGCGGTCGTCTATGTTCTGAGCTATGGGGGTGGCCTGGTCAGCGGCGATCATGTCAAGCTAAACGTCGATGTAAAGGATGGTTGCAGGCTTCTCCTTTTATCACAAGTGAGTTAACGAGCTCCTTGGTAGCAGCCACATTGATGCTCTTCATTCGTGAGGGATCTACTAAAGTGTTCAAGACCCGCCCCGGAGACCGACCGTCGACACATCCCGGACAACCGGCTCATGCAGCACCGAATGTCACCTCCTATATAACAGAAGCTATCGTCGCACCCGGGAGCGCCCTCTTCCTCCTCCCTGACCCAGTGACATGTTTCCGCGCAGCGGCGTACTCCCAATTACAGAGAGTCACCCTTTCCAGCGATGCCTCCCTGGTTCTACTAGACTGGGTTACTTCCGGCCGCAAGTCGCTCGGGGAGGAGTGGGTGTTCTCGCGATACCACAGTCTCAACGAGGTCTTTCTTGACGGGCACTGCATAGCACGGGACATCATGCTCCTGGAAGAGCGTCCCCGAGTTGACGTCCCCGAGGCCAGTCAGTGCCAAGGGCTATCTCGCACACTCGGGGAAAGACTCCAGCCTTACTCGTGTTACGCTACGCTACTTTTTTTTGGCCCTCTCGTGCGAGATGTCGTCGCACATCTTGATAGACTATTCCAGACAACGACGATACTCAAGATGGCCTCACCAGCACGTATGATATGGGCCATGAGCCCTATAAGTGAGGGAAAGGGGCATATTCTACGAGTAGCGGGATTGGGGACTGAGGATGTGAAGGACTGGCTAAGGGAATCGCTCCGAGGATTCGAAGACACCATTGGCGTCGACACATACCTCAAGCTGTTTGCGTAGTGCATACCCCACGCTCGTCATGCACGAGTTATCGCTTATCGCCCCTAGCTATCAGTCGAGCGCACAAGGTACCGTTATCGCTGTAGTCAGTGATTAGTGGTGGCTTGGTCCCCAAAGTCGATAAACGCCTGATGGTCGTCAAGCTGCCCAGCGACGACTTGTACAAACTCAAAGTGGACACTAGCAGAGTGGACGAGCGAAAACTGATCCGAAAGCTGGACATTCGCATTGTGCCGTGGCTAGGCTTATTATACTTTCTGAGCTTCCTCGATAGAGGAGCAATAGGAAATGCAGAGGTGTGTGCGTCTCTGGTTGGTCTGGCACCATCACCCAACGGGGGAACGTGCACAACGGATTGTATGGGCTAGAATCCGACCTGAACATTGCGGATAACCAGTATCTCATTGCGCTAATAGTCGTCTTTTTCCCTTATGCTGTATTCGAGGTATGTATACACATTCAATCGTCTCGAGAACACTGCAGTCAACTAGCAGTATCGCAGCCTGCAAGCAACGTCCTACTAAGACGCTTCCGACCTTCAATATAGTTTTCGTCTATGATGTGCTTGTGGGGAATTGTCATGGTTCGTGTAGACTTGAAACACTTTTTGATAGTCGTGCCATGGTTTCGTCCGCAATTACAGCAGTCTTCTCGGTACGCGACAACTCTTCGGTCGGACAGAACTTGAGCTCTCTTCCAGGCTTGCGGTTTCTCCTTGGCCTAGCAGAGGCAGGGTTATATCCTGGTATCGTTTTCTATATATCGTGGCAAGTCCGTATCGCTCTACGCGATCGTGGTCTGACAATGTGAGACAGCTGGTACAAGCGGTCCGAAGTGGGTACGCGAGTGGCCGCCTTCGGGTCCCACTCATCCCCGTAGATGGCCTCCTAGCAGCCGCGATTTCCAACATGAACGGTGTTGCAGGAAGGACTGGGTGGTCATGGATAATCATCTTGGAAGGCCTCTTTACTTTATGGTGTGCAGTCCCGTCGTTTTGGGTCATCCAAGATTTCCCGGAAACAGCCAAATTTCTCTCTGACATGGAATGTCAGTGTTCTCTTGATTCTCTGTTGTCGTTGCTCTGTTCACACTCCGGCATTTAGGGGTGTTCGTTATCCGTCGTCTCCGTGCAGACATGCGATTCAGTGCTGGGGGTGAACAATTCAAGACAAAATATGATTGGCAGAGTCTAACGGAGTGGAAGACGTACTTCGCAAGTGGGTCGTGCTCACTGTCATTGACCGAAGGCGTTCTCAGATGACCCGATCTTAGAGGGCATATATATGGGCTTGTAATGTTTCCTCGGCTTCTCTTGCACGTCATGATCAACTCCACATCGTAGTGACGGTCCCTTGTTTGCATTTTCTTTGTTCACACCCACAATAATCAATCAGGTCAGTGCTGTAACTCTTCTGAGAGCCTTTATAATAGTTAATGACCTGTCTCATATGCCAGTTGGGTTAGTCACACCGGTCTTGGACGCTCGGAAGGGGCTAATTGAGAATACAATTATAGGGCACAGGGCTACTGCGGCAAATTTGTTGTCTGTACCTGTGTTCATAGTGACTGTCTTCGTCGGGTTCCTTGGAGACCGAATTGGAAAGGGAGCGTATATTAATCTGTCAGTACGGCTGATCTTTGGGTTGGACTACGTCTGCCATAACATCTTGTTTGGCACAGGTTGGCATCAGACACGTCCATGACATTGATTTGACAAGCGACAATCAGGATTAGTGAGCTACATTGTTCTGATTTCGTCGACTAACCCGTCGCTGTCCTATTTTGCATGCTATCTCACAGCTTCGTAGGCCACACGAACTCTTGTCTCTGATATGACGCTCAGGTACTGATGCACGTAGCGCCATCTATTCGACCGTTCGTGAGTGTCATTTCAAAAAACGCCACTGTAAGACTAAACAGTGGCTTGCCTCTTATGCGCAGCGAATGCAGTGTGAGTGCTACCCGTAGTCTTAGTGTTGAAGAACGGCGGTCCACACGGTACATAGCGCATGGGTTGCGGGCAATGTCGAAGGCTATTATAAACGGGGCGTGACGCTTGCGATGGCAATCGGCTGGTGAGGCCAGTGACTTTGCCTTGCATTCTCTCTTAATCATTGCCAGGGGGAATTTGAATGGTGCCGTGTCGTCCAACGTGGTATGCTTCATCAAGAATTACTGCATATACCTGCGAGTAACACACTCGCCATTAGTATCGCGCACAAGACGCACCGTGGTTTAGACTCGGGCATGATATCATCCTTGCATACATAACTATTGAATGGATATCCTTAGTCGTACTCATGATTCACCTGGAACTTGAGGACGATCGGCGAGACCGTGGAGAACGCGATGAGGTTATAGGGTGTGGCCATCCCCCGAAGGAGGATACTGCAGCAAAAGCTGCTAAGAATGGGAAATGAGTCTATTGAGACTGCACGGGCAGACAAGGGTGACGCGTGGAGTGGGTTTCGGTAATGTTCTAGGGTCTCATTCAGCCCGGGGCCGTCGTCGGATAAAATGAAAGTCCTGTCGGAAAAACAGACCACGGGTCATCATTTACTGTCTCCGCTGGATGTACTTACCGTGCTAATGGATCGGTAACACGGGATATGAATTCGGTGCCTTTGAAGTCCATTCCGAGCGTAGTAAACTGGTCGTTCCGTAAATCACGACCTGCAAGAGTGGAAGTATGCAATATGATAGCAGAACGCAGTGTAAAGAACATAGGTGCAAGAATATATGTAGTCGTCATGTCCCTCATTCTATACTCATCGTCACTTGTAATGTTGTACGGACTTTGCAGCAGTAACGGGCGTAGGTACTGGTTCCGCTGAGTTGCGGCCAACCTCTTCAAGTGGAGGAGGAGCACTCCGTTCGCTTCCTCGGTTCTGATCAAGCCATTTATCCATGTCGTCGGCCTTGCCCTCGAAAGGACGCTTGCCCAAAAGGTCGATCATGTCCTCGCTGTCAAGAACAAGAAAGGATAAATTTGACGCACTGTACTTGCAACTAGATCACATACCGAGTAATGACCTCTTTCTCCAGCAGTAGCTGGGCAACTTTCTCAACATCTTCACGGTGACGAGTAAGGAGTTCGGTCGTTCGCTGGTGCGCAGAGCTACATAATTATCATGAGCGGTTCAGGAAACTCGGCTAGAAAAAGATAGTCATGTACGTGATCATCTTGCGGACTTCGGCGTCGAGCATCTCGCTTGTCTTCTCGCTGAATGGCTTTGTCCAGCTCTCCCTTTGACCTTCGCGACTTCCGTAGCTGACGGGTCCAATGACTGTATTCATGCCATAGTTGGCACATGCTTCGAAGGCCATGCGGGTTATTTTCTGAAGGTCATCTTGAGCACCGGTCGTGATATTCTCTGAGCCAAAGAAGATTTCCTCAGAAACACGACCACCAAGTGTCATGCAAATTCGATCCACCATTTGCGGCGTGGAAAGCAAGTAACGGTCCGGGGGTAGGTACTATTCAGAGTCGTATAAGTAGAGCCCAACAACAACTCACTACACTCACTTGCGCATATCCCAAAGCTCCAACACCGCGAGGAATGATGCTGACTTTCAGTAGAGGGTCTGCATGTTCCAAGAACCAACCGCAGACAGCATGACCAGCTTCATGGTATGCGACAGTCTTTTTCTCCTCGGCACTGAGCACGCGGCTCTTCCGCTCTAAGCCAGCAATTACTCGTTCGATGGCACTCTCAAAGTCATCATCTGCGACGAACTCATGGCCTTTACGAGCTGCGTGGAGCGCGGCCTCATTGCAGACATTGGCAATGTCAGCACCAGAAAACCCAGGGGTGAGGACAGCAAGCTTCTGAGCCAACGTGGATATATCCGAAAGCTCCTGTGCGAGAAGGAGAGGCTTAAGGTGCACCATGAAAATACCCTTCCGACCAGACACGTCGGGTCTGTCGATAGCGATATGCCTGTCAAACCGACCAGGACGCATCAACGCCGGGTCGAGAACGTCGGGACGATTGGTACCAGCAAGAACGACGACATGTTCTTGCGTCCCAAAACCATCCATCTCCACCAACAATTGGTTGAGAGTCGACTCTCGCTCGTCGTTCCCACCAAAGCTGCCGCCCTTGCCTCGAGATTTACCGATAGCATCAATTTCATCAATGAAAATGATGCACGGTGCATTTTTCTTGGCGGAGGCGAAAAGATCACGAACGCGGGACGAGCCGACACCCACAAACATTTCAACGAATTCCGAACCGGACACAGAAAGAAAGGGAACGTTGGCCTCGCCAGCGGTGGCTTTGGCAAGAAGAGTCTTTCCAGTTCCAGGAGGACCTGACAAGATGGCTCCGCGAGGAATCTTTGCACCAAGCTTCTCGTACTTGGTAGGATCCTTCAAGAACTTGACGAACTCCATGATCTCTTCCTTGGCCTCATCCATTCCAGCAACGTCCTTAAACTTGACCTTGACATCGGTATCCTTGTTAAACAACCTTGCCCTGCTCTTTCCAATGTTGAAGATGCCACCCGGCCCACTGCCAGCGGAACCGCCGGCCCGCCGGCTCATATAGAAGAGGAGACCAGCGAAGAGAATGGTAGGTGCAAAGTTGAGAAGGGTATTGACTGTGGAAATTTCATCATGATATGCAACAGGTATCCGTTCGTGACTTGGGATGCCAAGCTCATTCTGTGCCTCTTCGAGCTTGCGCTCAAATGCCTCGACGCTGCCTATAGAGAAGTAGTAGTCGCCACCGCCGACGGTAGGATACACGGTTCCTGTTGCGTTGGAGTGAAGCTTGATTCGAACTTTTTGTCGATTGACGACAATGAGCTTGTCGACGAGAGCCTTGTCAAGGAATGCAGCCCGAAATTCCTGCCAGGTAATTTCGCGCGAAGATGAGGAGGAAGAGCTACTCAAGGCGTAAATGATGGCAGCAGATGTAGCTAGCAAGGCCAGTTGATTGGGGTTGAAGTTGCCATTGTTTCCACTAGGAGGAGGGGGCTTGGAGCGATGGGGCTCGTCGTCTCTGGAACTGGAATGGCGGGAGGACGATTGCTGCCGCTGGGACTGTTGGTAGCGTTGGAAGAATCCCTCCAGACCCTTTGGTATCTCTGTGCCTGTACCGCCCCCCTTGTCCACTCCTATGTCGTCTACCTTTACTTTTCCCTTGCCTACGGAGCCGTGCGGAGAACGCTCGGAGCTGGGATCGCGGGGCGAAGGCGTAGCAAAAAACCTCAACCAACGGGGCGAGCTGAGTGCGGCAACACGATGGTCGACGGGGCGTGTAAGACGAAGTGAGCGAGAGAGCATCGAGCAGGAGATTGTCAACTTTGAGATCTGCATATATACGGTGCGGAGTACAAGCGCGTGCTTAGTCAGCGCCGTGCGCTTGCGTGGATCATGTCTACCGGCTCGGGAACTACATAACCCCCTCGACCTCAAATGCACAGCAGAACCTGTCCTTGTCCATCAGCACCATCCCTTTTCCGTCGGGTGCCCATCGCACGTCCCTTGTTTCGTAGTTCGCTGCACCCATCCTGTTCAGCCTGGCTCCCAAAGACGGCTGAGTCACTCACTGCTCGCAGGCACGCCGATGCACTCTGCCATATCCTCTTCATTCCCCCCTTCTCCCACCCACTCGTCGCTCCAAGTAAAGACGCTCTGAGTTCCACAACAGATTACGAGGCTACCTTTGCGCATCGGGTTCCACAGTGCGCGCATCACTGGCTTCCGATGTACTAGCACACACCGCAAACGTGGGACGAATGGTTCGGATGGCGTTGGAAAGTCGTAGATATGTACCCCACTAGGTACATTGTCTGTGCTCGAAATTCATCTTGGATCTCACGGAGACAGACGTCATTACCATATCGGACGAGTAAGAGAGTGCCTGTCTTGTTCCACTCCAGTTGCACCGTTCCAGATTTTGGGTTCGACTTGCTTAGATCTGCCTTGATCAAACTTATGGTCTGTGGGCCATCGAGTCGTTCATCTAGGAGGCAGTGATTTAGCGTTATCGCCAAAGGGTCCAATAAGATCCGTACAGGAAAGGAACCCTCTCCCTTGCGTCGACTCCAACCAGTTAGCAGGCTCCCGCCAGAGTGTCTGTCAAATAGGTCAACAACACCCCGAGACCGAACCTGTACCATACCACTCCGGCCGTAATGCGACTAGTTAGTCCTAGGGTGCATGCTGGTGACCACGTCAGACTGTCAAGGATATGAACCTAAGTGGTGTATACAGCACGAACTAGTAGGATGACCGATGTCATACTGACTTTGTCATCCCACCCACCAACCGCGAGGAACATGCCGCTCGGATGCCAAGCCACTGAACGGATTCCGAGACCAGGATCGGGACTCGGAGAAAATGTGCCTTGTATATCCCCTGCGAGTGAGAGAATGCTTATTTTATACTGCCTCGGAGGTGTAACTTTGGGACCCGAACGGATGTTTATTGTTCAAGTAACACACCTCCATGATACCCTCCCACACTGCAACATAGTTTCCCGTAGGTGACAATGCGAGCGAGGACAGGTTAGTCGTGGGGAGCGGGAAATGCTACGGTGGACTTTTTCGTCACATCAGCCTTGAAAACCAGAGATTCATGCAAACACACCCGTACGAGCTTGAATGTGTGAGATACATCATAGATGCCAAGAGTGTCTTTGGACCTATGCCGCTCGGCTAACACAAAGTACCGGGCATCAGCACGGAATGCATATCCTGTGTGATGGATGGTAGGTTGTCAAGAACGGGAGGACGGCAAGATACCTCGATCGGGATGGATAGGGAATTGAATGTATGTGGCAGTCCCGGTTACGATTGACCATACGGTAACGCGGAGCTATTGGAGGAATCGTTGGCATGTGAAAGGAAGATGGGACAGGTACGCTTACACCCCATTCTGAAAAACAGAGTATATTGCGGCCATCTGGAGCCCATTCCGCTTTTACAAGACCCTCTGCGCCGGTCTCGATGCGAGCGGACCACGACTCGTCCCGAAGCTTGAAGACCTGCACAATCCCATTTTTGGCCGAGGCAGCGAAGAGATACTCCGAGTCGCAAGACCAGCCGGCATGCGATATCCAGCGGTCAAAGTCAGCGGTCCGCGCAGAAGGGGAGATGGACCATGTGCGGGTGATCTGAAGGGTGTCCGTGCGACGCACAACGAGAACGTCCTCGACAGCGTTGAGGATGAAATGAGTGCCGGGGCTGAAGCAGACGAGGTTCGCTGATTGCTTGTAGATCTCTGTAAAGTCCATGAGGCGGACGTGTTGATGTGTCAGCAATGGGACATCCAGGCCGGGAAATCAGAAGTACTGACCAGAAAAGGAAACACAGTGGGAATAAATGTACAAATTTAAATCCAGCTGGGAATAAACGTGCATATTTAAATACTGTGGGAATAAATGCGACTGGAGGACTCCAGTGATGATGACGCGCGCGTCCTTACCCTGTGCTCCGACCAACACTTCACTTCAAGCCAAGGAGCGCATGCAACCGGACTCTCGTCGGTCACTGCAAACCCGGCCACGACATTCTTATAAGTTATCATGACCCATCATGACTTCGACCGCCCATTCCCAGCATGTCAGCGTCACCAGATTCACGGTCTATTCATTCAGCCACCACTGTCGTCCATGTATCGAGTCGTCCTCGACGATAAGTCTTCCGTAGACCCTTTTATCGTTCGCTTTTCTCCTGGAGACCACGAAAATCCAAAGGTACGTTCGTCCTATGCCTCAGCTCCGTTCAACCTCACCTTCCGTAGAACTAGTCACGCATCTATAGATGGTATCTCACTATAACAGGTGCTATCCTTGTCCTCGCTGCGTCAGTTCTTCCGGTCGCACATACCTCTGCCGCTAAACATCCGTCACAGTACGTTTGCGAGTAGTGCGTCGGCACCAGTCACACCAACCATAAGCCACAAGTTCAGCTTTTCAGCCGAGGTTGGTACTCTTACCATCTCCCTTTTCTTCCTCGGATATACCGTCGGCCCTCTTCTCTGGGCGCCGCTTTCTGAGCAATACGGTCGACGGCCAATCTCCGTGACATTATTTGGGTTTCTGGTTCGTCACATCCCCTGTCTCGCACAATTTCCCGTTCTTCAACCATGACGTCGTCCACAGTGCTTCAAAATAGCCTGTGCGCTCTCCCAGAACACTGCGTCAATACTCGTTTTTCGCTTTCTTGCCGGGACGTTTGCAGCTGCTCCGCTAGCCAACTCTGGGTTTGTAACGTCTTTCCTCTGTCGAGTTCTCATCTCATTATACACTCAGCGCACTAGTAGCAGACATTTGGGGACCCAGGGATTGAGGAGGCGCATTAGCTATTTTCACTGTTGCTCCATTCGCCGGCCCAGGTATCGGACCTGTCGTCGGAGGCTACATCCAGCAATCAGGGGTCTCATGGCGTTGGATCTTCTGGATCATGACCACTTTTGTGCGTCAACTTCGAGTGCCTCGCATAAAGTTCCAACACGTTTTTAGGCAGGTGTTTGCTTGCTACAAACTGTCCTAACCATACCGGAAGCTTTCGGGTAGGCGGATCCTAAATTGGGATATAGTCTCGCTCAAGACATCTATCAGGCCTGTCTTCCTCGCAGGGATGGCGCGAGAAAGGCGCAAGAATACAGGGGACGATCGATACTATGCTGCAATGGAAAGGAACTCCATGAAATTTGCAGATATTATAGGAGATACCCTCTCGCGCCCCTTCAAGATTCTCTTCCAGGAGCGGATACTATTTGTGCTCACGGTATACATGAGTGTGCGTTACACAACTTGTACTGTGCCTATCTCACTCTTTCTCGCCTGTCTCTATATGTTGTTCGAAGCATACCCAGTGGTTTATACGAAAGGACATGGCCTTAAGCCCAGTCCATCTGGTCTTGTATACCTTCCACTCCTGATCGGTTGCATCCTCGCGGTTGTCGTGGTATGCATGTATTTCACTTCTTAGGTCAGAGTTAACTAAGCGTCCTAGTATTTGTTATTCGCGAACACTAACTATGTGCGAAAAATGGAGGAGTGTGCTCCAGAGCCCGTGCATAGATTAGGCGCGGCGATGATTGCATCGCCGTTATTCACCATTAGTTTCTTTTTGGTTTACGTGAGTTGCTTTCCCAATAACCATGCGTTAGATATTCAAGGTAAATCGGACACAGATGGACGTCGTATCTGAGCATACCAATTTGGGTGCCTATGGCTTCCGCATTGGACCCGGGCTTTAGTATTACCTGGATCTTTGTGAGTCCGGTTGTACATTTGTCCATTGCCGCCCTTTGAGACGCGACTACGCAGTTGGCATTGACAAACTACATCATCGACGTATATCTCGTTATCTCCGCGTCTGCGCTTGCTGCAGCTGTCGTCGTTCGTAGTCTTTTCGCAACTGGTTTCCCGGTGGGCATTGTGCTAGGTCCAGGCGGCGTTGTGCTCATTCCAGTACGAGTTATTTGCAACTCAGATGCACATGAACCTTGGACCGTCATGGGCGTCCTCTGTCGTTGCCTAAATCGCGCTTGTGATGACACCCGTTCCCTTTGTTTTGTCGAAGTATGGGCCGGCAATCCGAGCCAGATCTAAGTTTGCACCACAACGGCCGCCACAGAAGATACCTGCCTAGTCGTCATCCTCTTGTAGAACATGGCAGTACGGACGTTTATCGCAGCAACGTAGTTTAATGATGGGCCATTTTTGTTCGCTCGGAATCGTGGAAAGCAGGGTGTCACGAGGCAACCAAGCTGTACCATGTCATGTCTCCAGCGGGTAGATTACACCTCGTCGCTCGTTTTCGCCTTTCCATACTACTTGGACTCTTTCAAGCATTAAATATAAGCTATTCCCTGGTTGAATGGGTCGGATGCCAGCCGTGACCTCCCCTGGTCTTGGCTACACAGCTTTTTGCGAGGTTCCTCTTGACTGTCCGAAAAGAGTGCCAACAGGGTTTCTCCACACTTTGTCTCGCGCTGGTACTTCAAAATCTGCGAGGCCCACTGCACCCGTTCAAGATGCCGCCCATGGCTTTCACTGGAATTGTCACCAAAGTCGGTTGTATGAACAAAACGGTGACCGTGACGGTGTCCAGGAATGTTATTCACAAAATCACTGGAAAGGTGGGTGGACTACCCAAGAACCTGCGTGTTTGACCTGACTTTTCCAAGCGCATCGAGCGAACCACAAAAATTCTTACGCACGATGAGCATAACGGTGCGCCATAGTGGACAGCACAGATTGACTTCGCTGATGCACTGTCAGTACTGCACCTCCATGACAAGGTGTTGATCCGCAACTGTCCCCCCATATCTGCTCGTAAACGTTTCAAGCTTGAGAAGGTTATCGATAGTCCGGATTCTAAGCGCGAACTGGTACAGCCGTAGTGCGTTAGTAGCTGAGCCGATCATGGCACCTCAGCGAATGTATCGCTAACTTGATGACCGGTAGACTGTGTCTGTGAAACTGCCATGGCATGCACATTTCACGACATCCTGGATTGGACCCTGTCCTCTGGCAAGAGAACTTGTCAACGTTCTCCCATAGACCTTTTCCACTGGGCTCTTCTAGCTGATATGGTTCTGTTAGTGTACAGGCGTCGGAGAAATAATTCACACTCTCTCGTCACTAACTCATGGCAAGTGCTTTTCAGCACAAACTTCGCCGAACCTATGCCCACATGATGCAAACCATCACCCCTGGAGACTTGCATGAGCAGTCAATGACTCCCGGTCTGTGGTGTCTCGCTGGTATACTTCCCAGGGGGTAGGAACCGCTTGAAACCCAAACCAAGAACGGAAAGCTGATGGGCACTGTCATTTCTGACTGCTTGTGGGAGACTGCCAGCAATTTGTCACGCGTTGATACCCTTCTCTTTTCTTGCACCTGTTAGTTTCCAGACCTCAAATGACTGGTTTGCATTTGGTCGGTGTTCCTATCCTCAAGGCCACTGGTGAGGCGATCACTCGTGTTGTCTTGGGGTCCTTCAATGGCATGCACGACGAGCGAGATGTGACTTTACCGGTCACTTCTGTCCACCACACTATTCGATACCACACAATGTTCCACGATGAGGCTGACTTCATCATACCTGAGCACCGACCGAGGCCGGCAGATGATCACAGAAGATACCTAATGGCATGACCGATTCATCTATCATAGAGACTGTCAGCCCGCATGCGTTCGGATTGCGAATCTGTATACGGTTCATCCTCATGACAAAACCCGACCTGCCCATGAAGACCCTGTTGAGCCAGAGGTTCAGCTCGACGTCGCACCTGAGGGTATCGGCAGCTCCGTTTGGAGATCGGCAAGCTAATGTGCGTGAGGAGCTTCTAAATCAGCTGAGCAGGCGACACACCTCGAGTTTCTTTTTCTCCAACCGCTCTTCCGCATCCTTGATCTGAATGTCGACACGCTTCCTACGTCGCAGTGAGACAGACGTAACAGAGATGTTTTACAGATGTACATCTCGCTCCGGATGAAATCCAGTCGTGTTTCGACATTCGTGCAGGCTTCCGTATGGTCTTGGGGTACGAGGACGGGCCCAACAAGCTTGAATATTGTACTGTTCGGGGTGAGGTTTGCAAACTCCTGTAGCACGGATGGGTACTTGCAGCCAGTAAGAAGGGCTCGCATACCTTCTTGACTGTCTCACTTTCAGACAGCTGCGTGTCGAGTCGTGTCCTCCTGTCTACGAGGACGACGAGATCACCTTGTAGTTTTTGGTATTCGGCCGACTTTGATTGGAGACGTGCTCCGAGAGACTCCATGAACGATCGATGAGTGCTAGATAATACAGCGTCGTCCACGTGAAATGGAGGGATTAGAGAGCCGTACTCTGACAATTTCCGCAGTTAACCTGGCTTATCAGATACTAACAGTGACGAAGCAACAGCAGCGATAGCGGACTCTTCTTACGGGTTGCCTCCTTGATGTCTTCGCTTGGCTTTGACTGGAACAACGTAAATCAACCGGAGCTCGTCTTTCAACGCTTCGCCAGCCGTAGGTCTCAGATTTATGGCACGAAGGGGATTGTGGCCTGCTCTCAGCCTCTGGCCGCTGAAGCGGGACTAGAAATTCTGCGGAAAGGTGGAAATGCAGGTACTATGTCAGTCATGTCGGTCAATGTCCTCCACCTCAACCTTTCCTCTTAATCAGCCGACGCAGCTGTAGCCACTTCTGCTGCGTTGAATGTCACGGAGCCCAGCTGTTGTGGTATCGGAGGGTATGTACAGCACACCCGTGTCGTCCGGCCCCTTAGCTTCCTTTAAGCGACGCATTTTGCCTCTTCTACGATGCACAAACCAAGACTGTCAAAGCTCTGAATGGTTCAGGACGTTCACCCGAGAGGCTTACCTTGGACTACATCAGGCAACACGGAATCAAGGGTAGTCAGATTCCTCTTACAGATCTTAACTCTGTGACTGTTCCTGGTACGGTCCACTCCCTTGTCGTGGCTTACTACACTAGTAAGGCATAAGTAGGTGCCGCGGCCGCCTGGGTTGATACTGTCGAACAGTTCGGTTCGCAGAAGATGTCGGTCGCAGACGTACTGGCACCAGCCATCAGACTTGCGGAAGAAGGGTACACCAAAACATTTGTCCTGTCCTATCACTCACCCTGTAGTTATTTCATCTAGGGTCCCAGTCTCCGAGATCCACAGTTTCAATGTATGTTGAGATGGCGGATGAGCACCTTATTCAAGTTGATATCTGCTGCATAGTGGCAACACTCTGAAGAGCTCATTCGAAATGCGTCTCCGAACGGCAACGAGATGCTTCTCAACGGGAAAGCGCCGCTTCCGGGGCAAATAATGTCATTCCTCAGCCTCGCTCGTACTTTCCGAGCGCTTGCCGAACATGGCAAAGACGGGTTTTACAAGGGCCGAATCGCCAAAGCAATTGTTGATCTAATCAAAAGTAAAGGTGGAGTGATGGAGCTCGAAGATCTTGCCTCTCATATGACTTCCTTTGTCGAACCCATCAAATATACGTATGCTGGAGAGGTCACAGTATACGAGGTAAGATATGGATATGTCTTATGTTCAGGGTCCATGTCCTATTGTCTCTACAGTGCCCTCCTAATGGCCAAGGTTATATTACCTCTTGATGAGTGTGCTTTGGACCGAATGCTATTTAGGTATTACTGCATTGATAGCCCTTGGCATCCTAGAACAGATTCAAGCACATGGGAAGACCAGGCCGCTACTACAACTAGAACACAATTCCCCAGAGTATTTACATGCCCTCATTGAGGTTATGCGGTCAGCGCGAATACTTTCGTGCTCCATTGTCTCGCTCATCTGCCCTTACTTCCTGGCTCAGACTCGCATTCGCCGGTGAATGTCCCGCAGTCAAATTCTTGATACCCTTCGACAACTAACACAATAAAGACAGCCAATATTATGTGAACGATCCCAAGTTCAATTTTGTCCCAGTGGACAAGTTATTGAGCAAGGTTTTACATGTTCTTTCTTGGTAACCCACATGGCTGTAACTGTTGGAAAGGAATATCTTGCTTCTCGCGCCCAGCTTTTTGACCCCATGAGGGCCAATCCAACGGTCACTAATGGAAATCCTGTCAACTCTTCGGATACTGTCTATTTCACCAGTATGGATGAATAACGTACCCATTCAGTCAGACTGACTAACTCCTAGTTGCTGATCAATGGGGAAATGCTTGTAGTTATATCCAAAGTAATTACGCTGGTATGTCGGCCTGTACTCTCCTTTCGTTGCGTGTTCACCCGTTTTTGCGACATAGGTTTTGGCACAGGAGGTGCTCCGCAAAGCAGATACCTAAGTTGACATCCACTGATTCTTCGCGAAGCCGTGCCGAAGGGATGCGGGTTTACCCTTCAGAATAGAGGCGCAGGGTTCGTCCTTAAGGAAGGACACCCAAACTGCTTGCAGGTGAACCTCCTGGTATTGACTCCAAGCTTAGGTCTCACACTAAACTAGGGTAGTAAACGTCCTTATCACACTATCATTCCTGCGATGGCACTCAAGCATGACGAACTTTTTTTGTCGTATGGAGTAATGGGGGGGTTCATGCAGGCGAGGGTGATCGTGAATCCGTTTGGCTCCTTACTGACACTGCACATCAGCCACAAGGTCACGTCCAGGTCCTCCTCAACGTGCTTCGCGGTTTCACAGCCCAAGCTGCCCTTGATGCGCCTCGTTTTTGTGTTTCTGCAGGCACTCCAGAAAGCGACAACAAAGATCCCGAAGAATCTAACGTTGCCAACAGCAAGATATACTTTGAGGACGCTATCCCTCTTGCGACCATTGCCAGATTGAGAGGTGAACGCACACCTAGAGGGGTCACCAGCTGCTGAACATTGCGTTTCAGAAATGGGCCATAATGCTAGGACTGTAACCAGTTTTGAAAGAGGGATGATGGGGCGCGGACAGGTTATTCAGAGGATTGTGGATCCGTCAGGCAAGACTGTCTGGGCAGCAGGCTCTGACCCTCGCGCAGATGGACACGCAGTGGCGCAGATCTAAGATCTCGTGGGTGAAGTAACCAAGTTCAACGTATGTGCTGTATGTTTAGTTCGGTCCAAAGAGCATCCACAGCTACATCATTCGTTGGCGGCGTTCATTTCCAACTGAAGGACAAGATACAAATGAGTGCTGGGTATTATAATCACTGAAAAAGATGACCTAACCTGCTTGCTGTCGCCGGAACTCCCGCAATGCGATACTCTTGTCGGGTCCTTCGACTTGACCCCATCCCGCGAGGGGCACGACAATCGCAGTAGCATTATCCCAAGCACCTAACTCTTGGGCAAATGATAGAATGCGATCTGCGGCCGCTTTCGGGGTAGGGGTGTCTCTTGTAAGATCAACAATCTCATCATCAGACAGGGTTGAGGAGATGCCATCCGAGACGATGACCATCGACGCCCAATCTCGGCCTGGGCAAGAAAGGCAATCAAGTCGTATAAAATCACGCAATGGCGTCACTGCTCACCTTCCAACAGCTTTGCGCGTACCTCGGGTTCGGGTGTAACACCAAAAGGCTTAAATCTAAGGTCTCCCAAACTAGTACTGGTCAGCGAGCGCTGTCAAAGGGTACCTCTTAACTCACGCTCTTGTGTTTGCTAGTGCCCCCATCCATCT
>JBBPKN010001301.1:0-18243 GCA_038089275.1 Pulveroboletus cf. rosaemariae | reverse complement strand
ACCCAGGGTTTAGGGCATCCCCTGATTAGATAGTTCCTGTACTTAGTCAGCATGGTCTGTGCACCAGGCCTTGGAATATATAAAGGCAAGGGTAGGCAAGCTGGGATTCCCCAGTCTTGCTCACTTGAGTTTTGGTTTAGATTCAGTCTTACTAGCATAGGCTTAGTCCCTTGCTCCTTTGACTCTCAGCTTATTCCCACTCATTCATAAGTGGCCTTGGCTCTCACTTTCATCTCACCATGCCTAGTTCAGGGCCACTAGCATAAAAGCCCTTTAGCAAGATTAGAAAGGCACTCCCCAAGGGTTAGGGTTAGGTTAGGTCAATGCATCAAGAGTTGTGTTTCATTCCAGGTCTGGAAAAAGTTCAAGGTCATCCTCCAGGATATTGGAATATCCATTGGAGGGGTTATCTCCAGATTCATCTGGTACTCCTGGCTGGATGCCACAGTTGTCAGGGATGTGGGGAGGTTAAGGAACCTTTGAATTATCAGGGGCTTTATTAACTTAAGCACTAGATGTGGATGAGTGGAAAGAAGCAGGAGCCTATAAGGCCAAGTCTGGTATGCAGTGAGCAGAGAAGCTCTTAAACTGATCTAGGATAGTGTGAAAGTGAGCTCTGGTTACACAGATAGACATGATAGCAGTACCAGCACAAGCAGGAGTTTGAATATACTATTATAAATATTTTGACATACTCTGGAGTGGATGGGGCTTGGCTTTACCTTATGTGGTACACTCTTATGCTAGTATCAAGTGCCCCAATTTACAGAGGGATCAGAAACTTATCAGAGGTCCAGAATCAGCTATAGGGCTTTTTCCCAACAAGAGGCACAATGTCAAGCTGTGGAATAAGTTGAGGGACTTTAGGGTAGGGTACAACATCAAGTCATGAGGCAGAAGGGGTCTGAGAAGAATCATAACATTGTATTATGGTTGATATTCAAACTGAAGTACAAGATACCAAACTCCAGTACTTATACCTCAGGGAGACAGATTATCTAAGGAGAGAACAGATATATGAAAGGAGTTGTCTCATAAGCAAAGCAGGTGCCAATGCATCCTGGATATGAATGGAGATGTCAGAGAAGATAACATTGAATAATGTCAAACTGAAACTAAGTGATGACAGGGAAAAGCGCAGCACAAAGAAACAGGAACAGAAAGTGAGGTTGGAGAAACAACAGAGTTGTATTGGAATGATATGGAGTTAGCATAGGTACAGTTGTAATCAATCATTAGATAGGAGAAGACAGAGGTAAAGGGAACTAGGAAACATGCAGCTTAAAGCATAGAAGCAACCAGAGTTGCATTGGAGACATAGTGGAGTTGACCCATTGGCATGGGATGTGACAAGGTTAGTACTAACCTACCTATCTAGTATACAGTAACTACAAATATCCTGCAGTTTTATATGTCATGCTTTACTCTTTACAAATTCCCTATGCTAAAACTTTTTCTTCCTCTATTTACATCACTTCTTATCTAATCCTTGCTTTTTTCTCTTTCACTTACTTCTGCCCCACCACTATGTCCACCACTACTAAACCCATCAAGTACCATTTTAGTACTTCTGATCACTTCAACAGAGACTAAACTAAGATCAAATCCTGGATAAACTCCATTCAGTTTTATTTCACAATCAACTCCATGATCTACCACTCAGATAAGAAGATTGCATTTCCCTCTTCTACATGACCAAGAAAGTTTCCTGACTTTGTCATCACATTTCTGAAAACCTTCAAACAACAGGACACCACCAGCACACCACCAGCACAGCCATCCACTGGCTAGAGAAGTGGGCCAATGTCAGTGACTGAATGAAAAAAGAAATGGTAAAAGTGGTGCTGTAGATCCACGGGCATTGTGACATAATCACCGAACCGAAGAGTGAGTACGTCGGTGAGTAGCCGACTTGCTCAGGATCGGTGAAACGTTGAACGACAAGGCGCATTGACATCAGTAGTACATATGTACACTAAATCGGCTCGTCAAATGCACTCTACATGCCCATCTATACACAATGATGTACGGTATCGCACAGACCACCAACGACTGGATCAAATGGAGCAAGAATAAGCAATTGGTGGGTACACAGAGAAGTGGGGAGAGACCATATATCAGGTCATCGCCCACAAGAAGGGGGTCGGGGTGAAATATCTATGCACGGGTACAACAAATAACAAAAAAGACAAAACAGGCGTAAAATCAATGAACGAGATGTTTTCAATATCAGGACGGTTGCTGTGCCATTACAACGTGCCACGCTTCCAGTCCACAAAGTGCCTGAGCTGCTCGAGTGTCAGGAAAATAAGAATCGTCGTGGGCTGGAGACGCGTCCATGCGGGAAGCCACCCCTTGAACATAAACATTGGGCCCTCCTTTGCAAGTGATGCTCGAATCACGCCCATGGTCGACTGTAAAGGTGGAGGAAAGTGTAAAGTCAATGCACCCGAGAATAAGATAGGAAGCGTACGCTAGAGCCAGGTCCACTCGCATTCATGATGCGACTCTTCAGTACATCAGCGGGCGAACAGACGGTGGTAGCCACCGTGCCCTACCACATTCATCGCATCAACACCACCTCCGGGTAAAAGCAAAAAATCGATGAAACATACAGCGGCAAAGCTAGCAGTGAAGTGACAGTAGATGTTGTCTTCAAAGTAGGATGTCTTCAAAAGTTCGGACTTGAAGAAGTCATATCTAGACACCGAATTAGAAATGGAACACGTTTGGGAGAGGAAGTGCGTACGAGGCGAGTTGACTCGAGTTCATTAATACACTTCGGAAGACATTCGGGCCAACACCACGGACGAGCGAAGAGGCACCTTCTTCGCGAACCATCTATAGAAACCAGGGTCGCACATCGAAATCATCCCACGCGAATGGCAAGTACACCAATAAAGAGAAAAGAAACGGGAAAGGTGTTAGCATTTCATCACGTCTCCCAAGTAGAAAGTTGAACAAAAGATGAAGAAACGAAAGGTAATATTATCGAAGAGAGACCCCGGAATTGCATCGACAATCGGTTTAGAAGCGCACGACGCCAATCCAGGTAGTGCGTTGCCCGCTGGTGATACTGTCTCGATGGGAAAGTAGTCGCCTCTCAAGTCATTCCTAAACTGATCCTCGTTCCATCCACCAATCTTGTGAGTTTGACGAAGACCACGCCTTTCTGCACCAGTTTGTGGCCCACAAGATATGACGTTGCCATTGTACCGAACCTTGAGTGACCACGATCCAACCGACCTCCTGAAGAGTGGAGAGGCGCTAGAGCGGCAAAGATATGACCGATGTTTCATCACGCGAGAAATGTTTCGGAGACTGAGGCAATAGAACGGACTCCTTCCCACAATCATGTGGCGCGATGGGGCGGTAACGCATCTCGAGTGAGAACGATGGGTTGACGTGGGGACGAGCTGGGTAAGTAATGTATGCCAGATATACGGCATGAGTCTCTTTTCTTCGATAATCTGCTAATCTGTGCTTACCGTCATCGTGGATGCTCTCTCGGTGACTCGTACGTTATCTCGTGCGTGCTAGCCAGCACCGGTGTCACTGTCGACCCCTACGGAATTAATCACTGCAGCCGATGTTCCGGATCCGGTCCGAGGGATCTCCGTGCGATGGAATTCGAGTAGAGAGGAGGAACCGAGCTGCCCGCTGTGGTTGGACCTATCCAAGATGTCGTAACGCCTCCTTCTGAATGACACAGGCATGGACGTTGCAAATTCACACAATGGGATGTGACCGTATAGTTCCTCACGTGAACGAAAAACGAGGAAGAAATAAAAGGTAACAAAGGTGCAAGGGAAGAAACAATGAAAGACACAGAAGCACTTACACGAAAGAGCGCATCGAAGCAGTGCTTGTAATTGAAACGTTTCTCAGGAGGCTTGGCCAGGTCACCTTGGAGTCGGACCTGAGTGGATGGGGAAGCGTGCGAACATGCGGAGACGAGAACACGCAAAGATGATCACGTGAGAGGGGAAGAATGCGTGAGGGCATGTGATATCAAGCAGGTAGGCAGTACACACCATGACGACCTCTGGGAAGGTCGAGATGAGGAAGGCGATGCGTGAAAGAGAACACAGGACACATACCACCAGGGTTGCCGACCACACCAGCAACAGTACCAGCTACGAGGAGAGGTCAGGGTGATGCCGAAAAGGCGACTTGTGGGGAGTAACGTGCCCATGACACCGGCCGTAGCTAAGACCCATGGGGAGGATTGTGGGTTAGCGCCAAGGATTTTCTTGCTCTCGTCGTATGCCCAGAAACGACAAAGACTGTAGCTCATCTGTCGCAACCAAGTTCCTGTAATGCCATCGAAGAGACCCCTAAATCCAGCTGTTCTGACGGTCTTCTTCATAGATTCGATCATACGTTTGTCGCCTGATGCCTGCAAGCGCACTTTGGTGAGATCGAGGGGGTGGGTGATAGATGCAGCGATGGTGGCTGCGAGACCGCCCAGATAGAAGGGGTATGGCTGTTTCTTCTTGGCTAGGGACGGGGCAGGGGTAGCATTGGGAACGGGTTGTGTGGGGAGTGCTGGGGCCGTCATTGTGGACGAGAATCAGTGGACGACCCGAACTAGTGCGGTATAAGAGGGGCAATTGTCTTACATAATAAGTCCTAACATCCCAACATCCTTTCGTTCTCATGCTTGGCAGGACGACACGATTGGTGGAGGGCGCGAGCAGCAAACTGGACGCGAACGGCCGCCTCGGATGTCCCGACCTCACAGAGTCCGAATCTCGTGGGCGACTCGATGTTCAGCCGACGTCTCGGACCAGCTGAACCACAAACCCACGCACACTGATCCTGCTGAACGTCGATGCAACGTATTGCCCAGTGTTGTGCAAGGGGACCAAAGGTCGGGGGCAGAGGTAGGAAAGGCATTAGTCCATCGTCTGCGTTGGCAACAGCATGACTATCCTGAGCAGCTCGAACCATCAGACAAAACCGAAATCTCGCTGTCATTTGACACTCGTCGACAACGTGTACTCTCCCGCACTGAGCACCATGGCTGTATTCGACCCGACGACTTGATGCGTGCAGATGGGTAATTTTCTTACGCGAACTACCATAGCAGAAACACAGATGGCACATTGTCGGACAGCGTGTGCGTCGTCGTTCCCGAGTCTTCCCACCTTGGGGAAAATGAGCATGAACAGCCTGAGATAAGCTGACAACGTCGTCTGCCAGCACACACTTAGCCATCGAAACCTCACAGTCGCGTTTGTCACTCGTAGCGACTCCAAAGATGCCGTGACGATGATTGACATCTGCTCTCAAACGACGAAACGCAAGTCGGCCATGTGGAATGCGATCGATGGGGATGATGATATGGGAGAAGGACCTGGCCATGGAGGTTCCCATCTTAGAAGAGAGGCGAACCCGTATCTGGTGTTCGTTCGCTTCACCGGCTAAACGGTGCCAGGGTTCAAGGACAAGTCTAGTCTGTCCTTGGCATTTCATGTTCGCTCTCGAACACGGCTCGTCCGTGATTGCATCCAGCACTGGCACTATTGTTTGACTATCGTATCAAATGGAATTAAGTTCACAACAAAAACAAGAAAAGGTTGTGTATTTCCCTCAGGCCCAAGGTTGTTGGAAACGCTGGGACCTGGGGTATCAAAATTGGGTGCCAGCCTCGTGTACTGGATTCCATCTCGACGTATGGGCTTGCGTCCAAATAGCACGTCGAGTAAAGTTGCCGGCAAGCAGTTCCTGAGGCGCGCAGAGCGGGAATTGATCGAAGGTGATCGACTGCAACACTTTTAGGACGCGTAGCACAGCGCTCTTGGCCCGTTCTCAGAGAAAATTCTCGGGGGTATTCTTTGGCAGAAGCTGGAATTGGCGAGCGGGATACGATCTCGTGAGGTGGGCGCAGAAATGGGAACAGAAGGGAGAGCGTAGGACTAACGCGGCTGAAGGAGAAACAGATGACGAGAACGGGCCGCACGTTTACCCGAAAACCGGTGCCAAGTGCGGGGTGTCCCAGACAGACTGTCCTACTCAGACATGCAATCGATTTTGACAGACATTATCCAGAGAGTGGATGTACAGAATGGCCGAGATAATGGACAAGCAGTAGATGAACGTGGTGCGCAAAGGATGGCAGAGCCATTTCGGTTGCAGGTAAGGTCTCCAAAACTACTATTTCCGTTTTTATCCTGTATGAAGAAACAACAGCAAAACAAAAGATGTTTCACCCTCGCAGCTGGAGAATGCGTTGCATCCGAGAATACGGACAGACATTCACCGTACTAATACACCACCAAAGGCGCCAATTGCTACTATGCGCTGGATGCTTGTCATGGTATCCGGTCCGACTTCCAAACATTTGATCCTTCGGGCGCCGTTCTACAGCATCGTTATCTCTCCCGTCGAAGAGCGTCAATAGGTCTTTATATCCCTTCTGGCTAAAAGCTGATTCCAGCGGTGTGACGTCCTCTTTCTTCCTCTCTGGCTCTCCCGTTCTTCGTCGCTGTTCTATCAATCCTTTCTTCCTCTGCTCTCTGGTACACGCAGTCACGGTTGCGTCATGTCTGTGTCGTGTGCCAAGAACACCTGGAAAATTCCAGGGAGCTCTTTGTCTGGTGTGTATCAGACCATCTCAGTATTCAGACTGCTGAACGGGACGCACAGGATGAGGGTTTACAGGATGACTCCGCTAATAATGACAGCATAGCCCATCAAGTGGTCATCCTGTGCATCTAGCTATTGTACGGGTGCGTTTTCTGTCAGCTGTTTCAAAAAATTACGGGATGTGCTTATTCATTTTGACAGCATGGCGGACCAACTGACTGTCCTGTGCGTCCTGCTACCGCCCACGGGTGTGTTTTGCGGTCGGTGTTTCGGGCGATGCTTTCGTTGTCCATATGATCATCGTCTTAGCTCCTCTCCAAGGATTAAAAACATGCCGAGATGAGAAACAGGGACGTCTTATTTCATTCGAAACTAGATCTCACTATTCTAGCAGACTGATCATTATCGATAACCAGATCCTTCACTGAGAACAGAGCACATGGTTGAACATATTTTTCATCACATCACAGCCCAGACCACCGGAAAGGAGCACGATACACTCAATTCGTCGGAATAAGGCTACATGCAACCTATCAGGGAGCTGCGCTTCAATCTTCTCCTATCACCTGGTCGCCATGTGCCAGTTGGTGCGTTATAGACATCCTATGAATGTTCGGTTCCATGTCTCGCAGTAATCAAATGTGTCAGCAGATGTAATCATTCAGCTGATGTGCTTGCACACATCGTTAGCAATCGATACCTAAGGGTAATCACGGTGAGGGCAAAGGTGCCCGGAACTCTCGGCAGTGCTGTCACAGCATGGCACGTAGCTCCCTTTCCCTGACCGTCCCCAAGTTCTTTTCTTTGGGCAGTGTTTCTGTCCGTGAACGGTTGGTGGCAGTCACATGTCGTATTCTAACTCACAGCACTTACAGTCCATGATTTTCGTACACTCCGTAAATCCCCTTCAAGTCCAATGATAGCACATGAGTCAGGATGACCATTAATCATGCGCAGTCGCTGCTGGGTTAATTGAAAAATATAAAGAGGTTCATTCGTCTGCATCGAGGACTATCTTTCAACACTACCTCGCGTACTTAGGTCTGAGCATTGTGCACCCTACTCGCTAGTCCCACACAATGCGTTGCTCCTCGACGCCGCCCATCGAACACGCCCCAACCTCGGAGGTTCCATTATCATTTGGTTATGGGGAAGAGGAAGGCGTCACGTTTGCAGTCTCCTCCATGCCGTACAGTCAACCTGCTTCATACCCCGCCTACCCGACTTTGCAGAGTGGTTTTTCCGTTCCCCAGCTTCACTTCACAGATTCTAGCCTAGCTGCGCGGCGAAGCTCTCTCTGTCTCTCTGAAGCACGTGCACTGATCCCTCCTACGCCTTGTTTTACATGGGACGATGCTCTTTCTGGCGATGCTGATCTTCCAGCACCATTCCTCGTCCCTGATCGACTAGAATTTTCTGCATATGAAACTTTTCAGGCTTCTGGAGATGGAGTATGTCATGCCGTGGTTCCTAATATGTTGTGGCTGACGCAGCCACTTTGTCGGTAGACAGTTGTAGCTAGCACTTGGCCCATACCCCCTCACGAGGGCGAATGCGAAGTTGTCCCCTCTGCGACAACCACTACATTCACCAGTGAACCAGAAACTCCACATCCCGAACATATTCAATCTTGGTACCTCATGTGCTGGAACGCTGTCATAGTTGACGGGCCTCGCATGTTCGTTCCACAGACCATCTATGAGCCCCACTTTCAAGGAGACAAGACGCGATATGTATCACTAGCAAGGCTGCAACCTCCGATCGTCTTCCATTCGCAGGATTCACCTGAATGGGGTGTACCCCTAACACAGCTGTTGTCCAAACAGTCGATCCGCCTAGTCGATGGCGACGAGCCTGCGTTTGCGTCGTGCGGGCCATCGATAGGCATCCGCTTACAGGTATGTCATACTTTCTGATATTGTTTACACCTCGACTTCCGTGACTGATGGTCCACCAGTGGCCAGGCTACCAACCGTGCCGTAAACAGGTCTCTACGAGAGACTATACCTCCAAACGTCGCATGATCAATAAGGCCAGACTTGCTCGTCTCATCGCAAGGTGCGTCAAGCATTTTATGGATAATATGAGCAAGCAAGCGATGCAAGTGGGATCAGATAGGCAATGGAGAGTCGGTCCGTTGGACATCAAAGTGGACGATGTCACCCTGGTCAGTCTCCACCACGTCTCTCGGGGGAGTTGGCAGCCACAGTTGCGTCTCCACAGAGTTATCGGGAGGACTGATGTCGACACGGGGCCGCAGGGTTATTGCCATCATGGGATCTAGTGCGAAGATGTGCGGTAACAGGATGGTGATCGTGACACGTGTCACCTTTCCAGATCTTACCATCTCCCCCTTCGCCTCTACGATGACGGTTCAGGCTATTTAACTTGATGGGATACTCACTAGAACTTACTTATGCTTGCGATGCCCCTCTGCTACTCACCGACTACGTCTGACAGAGCCAACTGTAGCCTTAGCTCCCCTCACCTCTCAAACTTCCACTGATCGCCTCTTACGTATTTAAGTATAACAATGTCGAAAACTTTCATTATTTCCGTATTTGCGCCTCTCCTCTCCTGGTAACTTGCTTTCTTCCTTTTTTCCTTTGCTACTCGTCGCACCCCCTTCCTTTCTTCGTTTTTCGGCACATCTCACTCGCCTCTTCCCATTCTTCAATTGTAATTCGCCAAGACAACATACCCCCTTTTACCGACTTGCCTTGGTATCTGAAAAGCTTCTTTCTTTCTTTTTTTTCTTCCTTCTTGAACTTACTAAGACATAGTACAACAAGGCTAGTAGTATATAAACCCGGTGTACAGTAGTCTTTCCTCATTTTTGGAATTTCATTTCTTTGCTGGATAAGTGCTCCCTTCAAGTGCTTCTAGTAAAGTTCTTGTTAGTATTTTTCATCAATAGCCCGCTGTATGTAGCTGTTACAGAAAACATCTACCCAGTTTTCTGTTCTAGTGCTTCAACTGAAATCATGCCCATGACCAAAACTTCCTGTACTTGCTCATTTAGCTTCTTGTTCTCTTATCTTTCCTTACATCAACTTCATTACCTATCCTTCTTGAAGTTGCAGTGCACACATGCTGATGACATCAAACTTCCTATGGGCTCATCAATGTGTAGCATAGATTGGGCCACATAGTCCTTGGTCAGTGTTTATTCATTTACTATTGATGGTAAGCAATGCCTGCAAAGTATGTGTGCACCAGGAATTTTACAAGGGTCTATTTTGAGCTTATGTGGACTTATCTGAGCTAATCTGTCTTGTCATGGCTTGTTACTTAGCACTAAGCATGGCAAGCCAAAATAGCCAGCTAAGACAATTAGACAATACAGTAACTTCAAAAACCAGCCCAATGTCTAACCCCAATCCAGTGCATGAAGCACACTGCAACTACATGAACAAATGACACTTTGCTTTGGTAGGATATATTGTAGTAGGAACCCTTGACTACAGTGTTGCTCTATACATCATGTGGTTCCATTCAAATGCCACCAAAATATGATCATTACAAGGTGAATACCTCATTGGGCCAGTTTATGTACTTTTGATTTGTAGAATATTATTAGTACTTGATATAGCCTCCCTTTTCCTTGAGTACTGCCTGGACTTTTCTAAGCATGCTTTCAATCAATTTCTGATACTCTGTAACTGGTATCCTCTTTCACTCTACCTAAATCCTATTTTATAACTTCTCCATACCCTTGAAAGGGGTTTCATACTCAGCAAGTCTTTTTTTGAGATACCACCAGATATGTTCAATGGAGTTAAGGTCAGGAGACTGTGCAGGCCATATTATAGATCTGAAATCCTGTTTTTCCAGCCACTTCCAGATCTTTTTGCAAGTATGCTTGAAGTTATTATCCTGCTGAAAAATAGTGTCAAAAGAATTAAGACCATAATACTGCATGGTTTCTAGCAGTTCATTCTTCAAAATTTGAAGATAAAAATCATTATTCATCCTATCATTTATCTTGGCAGCATAGCCAATTTCCTCCCAAGTCATATAGCCCCAAATTATTATAGAGCCTTCATTACACTTAATGATATCCTCCACTAGCCTATTACTGAGTCTTTCACCTGGTTTTTTCCATATTCATTTCTTTCTATCTGACCCAGGCAATTGATTTTGGTCTCATTAGACCATATTACCTTTTTTCAATTCTCTATAGTCCAGTCCTTATGAGCATATGCAAAGTCTAACTGGGCTTTATAATATTTTGGTAAAAGAATAGGTCATTTTAGCTTGGAAATAGCTTTTATGCCACTTTTTTTCAAGTGCCAGTAAATAGTATTGGGGTGGAGGGGTTGATTGATGAGATCAGAGAGTGCTTTTGTCACTTGAATAGCATCCTCTGCTTTACTAGAGAAGATAAGGTAGACAGTATGACAAACATTGATAGGAAAAAGCTTGGATAGACAATCACCAGTGGACTTTTGGAGGCCTGGGTGCTCTTGGAAAGATAGCCTTGATATAGTAGCACATCCAACACCAAGCTGGGTGGCAATAATACAAGCTAAATGGCCAGCATCAAGTCAAGCAAGGATAATAGCCTTTTAATCAGCTATGAAAGATCATATAATAATAAAAGTAGAGAATAAGGCTACATAGGAGTATTTTGAAACTCAGACATACTGTTTACATATGTATCTTTGTTTACAACAACAAATATAGCTTGATGTGCTAGAAATTTCAACTTTCAAATCAAAAGTACATAAACTGGCCCAATAGGGTATTTATCTTGTAATAATCATATTTTGGTGGCATTTGAATGGATTCTGTTATGTTTCCTCTTTTCTTCTCTCCTTTTTCTTTTTCTCTCATCATAGCTTCTGCTCTTCACACACCTTAGGTGCTCTCTTGTTCATTTGTCATCAATAGATTTCACTCTTCTCGTGTTCTAGCCTAGCCTAGACCGCTCTCTTGTTATGCCCTTTGCCTGGGCCTTCTATCTCCAATCAGCTGACTTATAATTGTTCCATCTCTTTCCATCCATTTCTATATGGATACCTTACTCATCATTTATCAGCATGATTACTCACTTGATCTCCACTTCAACTCTATTAGCTGTACTATAAAGTAGCATATTTCCTGTCCTCTCTTTCTCTATGCTACTTCTACCTTGCGATCACCTCACAGTCCTTGCATACCCACTACTCCTTGTACCTATGTACTTGGAATCCACTGCTTGTGTCCTGGCACTTATCCAGAGGATCATTAGCATCTGATCTTGGCACACCCCTGGGAGTGTAGCTGGTACTTCTAAGGCACAACAATTAGTTTGTCACCTTCCACTCATCTTGAAGCTTACCTTTGGTTTGCTTTATCCTCTTATCCCACAGCAAGGTCTACACCTATCCCTATCCAGGCCTAGTGTAACAAAAGAAGTAGCATGTTTTACTTGTGGCTAGCATTGCTCTAGTCTGCTCCCACCATTCTGCCTAAACAACCCTCACTGTTTGACTCTCTCTGGGGTGAGCCTTGTGCCTCTACCTCAGACCCTCTTGAATCCACTTTGGAACCTGAGAACCCCTCTTCTCTGGATCGCCCTTCTACATCAGAAGACATGCTCACAGACATCCTTGTCCCCTCTCAAAAAGAAGTATAAGAAGACCATGACCTTGTGCATGAACTCTTTTCTTCCTTACAGATCCTCCAAGCCCAGACACCACCATTCTCCACTCCACTCTGATGCCGACCCACATTTACCCTTTCTTAACCTTGCTCCTCTCCCTCTGTTACAATGTCTGGCTCTTCCACCTCCACTACCAAGCCTATGGAACTTTGTCTTGGTGCCCCTGAGCACTTTGATGGCAATTGATCCAAGGCTGAGAACTGGCTGGACACAGTCCAGTTCTACCTCTTTGTTAACAGTGTGGTCTATGACTTCAATGAGAAGAAGATTGTGTTTGCCCTTTCATTTATGACCAAAGGGCCAGCACTGTTGTGGGCTGCAATGTACTGGAAAAAGTGTATCTCTGGAATGACTGTCACCATGGGAAAGTTTTCCCATTTCACCTCCATGTTCTTGAAGGTCTTCCAACAACAGGACACAGTTAATGCTGCCATTTATTGGTTGGCAAACACCCAGATGAAGCAGGGAAAGAAAGGCAAATGGATGCCTTCTCTTGCTGAATATACCACTGAGTTCCAGAACTGTGTCATTACTGCTAAAATCACTGACAACAACATCCTTATTGGATATTTTGAAATAGGACTTGTGTCCTATCTTTTACATTGCATCCACAACCTGGATATAATTCCCTCTACTATCATCAAGTGGTATATTAAGGCTGCTCACTTTCAAGGAACTATGGAGTATGCCTGCTCTATAGAACAATGGTGCAAGAATCCTCACACATTCACCTGGACTCTCATGTCCCCCTCTACCTCATCCAAACCAGAGAAAGATCCGAATGCAATGGACATTGATGCCATAAAGAAGGGACACCTGACTGAAGCAGGAAGGGCCTTCTGCATCAAGAATAAACTTTGTTTCAGATGCCAAAAACCTAGACACATAAACATGGCCTGCCTGAATTTCCCCACTTTTTCTTTCTCCTCCTCCACCACTACCAAGGAAACTTCTCGTGTCAAGATGGTTTCTGCTGAAGAACCAACAACAAAGATTGAGGAGGTTAGTGATGATGAATCAAATGATGGAGTGGCAAGAGTAGTAATAAAGAAAGAATGGAAGAAGAAAATGGAAAGGCAGGGTTTTTAAAATGGAGTACCTTTCCTATGCAAGGTACTCCCTCCTTCTCTTGTGCACCTGTACTTGTATCCACTTCCAAGAAATCTATGAAGATTGCAATTCAAGTTTCCCCCTCTACTTGTGCCAAGAAAGTTGTAGCTACTTGTGCTCTTGTTGACAGCAGAGCACAAATCAACTGCATTGACTGGGACTTTGTTAAGAAGAACCAGTTCCCCACTAAGAAGCTCAACAAACCAATCATTATTTGGAATGTCAACCACTTGGAGAACAAGAAAGGCAAGATCACCTGAACTTGTGACCTTCTCTTGCACTTCAAACAGTCCATTCTCCCAGTTTCCTGCTATGTCATCACATGTGGGAAGGAGAACATTATCCTTGGACACCTGTGGCTTCAGGCCACAAATCCCACCATTGACTGGATGGCAAACATGCTCACTATTCCAGACCCTCCCTTCGATGATGCTACCTATTGCATCAACTCAGTCCACAAACCTCAATTTGATGGACTTCTTGAAGATATCATCGTCCCTCACAATGAACTCCTGGTCTGCTACTTGGACTATGTCACCCCAGAGCAATCTATTAATGAATCACTCTACAACTGCCACTCTAGCAGAATCTTAGAGTGCTGCTCCACTTATCTCCCAGAAATTACTGTTGCTTGACTTACCACATCTACTGAGCTTGCTATTGAGGCTGAAAAGGCTAAACCTAAGATGACACTTCCCCCCAAATACTCTTGGTTCATGTTGGTATTCTCCAACACTTCTAAAACCCTTGATCACCTTCTGCCCTCTCACTCATATGATTATGAGATCAATCTGAAGGACACATTTGTCCCAAAGATCAGTAAGGTTTATCCCTTATCCTTCCCTGAGTGACAGGCCATGGAAGCTTTCTTTGAAGAGAACCTTTGAGCTGGGAAGATTCATCCCTCCAAGTCCTCTCAAGCATCATTTTTCTTTTTTGTCAAGAAAAAGGACAGCAAACTCTGCCCCTGCCAAGATTATAGGTATCTTAATGAGCACACCATTCATGATGCCTACCCCCTTCCCCTTATCTCTGACCTCATCAACAAGCTCTGCAATGCTCAGCTTTTCACTATGTTTGACGTTCGATGGGGCTATAACAATGTCCATATTTGAGACAGACATCAATGGAAAGCTGCCTTCATTACTCATAAGGGGCTTTTTGAACCCACGGTGATGTTCTTCAGTTTAAACAACTCACCTGCTACTTTCTAGTGATTTATGAATGACTTATTCCATGATATGATCACTGAGGGATGGCTCATCATTTATATGGACAACCTCCTTATCTCTTCTCCTGATGCTGACACTCATCAGGAATGCACTGCCCATGTCCTCCAATGAATGATGGAACTTGATCTCCACCTCAAACTGGAGAAATGCACCTTCACTGTTCCCCAAGTTGAATACCTTGGAATAATCATTCATCCTGGTAAGCTTGCCATGGACCCTGTAAAGCTCACTGGCATCTCCCAGTGGCCCACTCCTTCAAAAGTCAAGGATGTTTGTTCTTTCCTTGGCTTTGCTAACTTCTACAGGCGATTCATCCCCAATTACTTCACTATTGCCCATCCTCTCCTTGACCTCACCAAGAAATTCATGGCTTGGTCTTGGTCCCCCACTGCTCAGAAAGCCTTCAACTCTCTCAAGGCTATCTTCCTCTCCCAGCCAGTCTTACAAATGCCAGATCTCATCCACCCATTTGCTATTGCCACCAATGCTTCTGCCTATGCATCTGGTGGCATTCTTCTCCAAACTGATGCAAATGGGGACTGGCACCCCTGTTCATATCTCTCCCAGATGTTCTCCACTGCTGAGCAGAATTATGACATCTATGATCACAAACTCCTCGCAGTCATCCATGCCCTCAAGGCCTGGAGGCAATACCTCCTCAGCTCCTCTACTTCTATTCAGGTTTTTACTGATCATAAAAACCTGACTTATTTTAAATCCCCTCAGAAGCTCAACCAATGACAAGCTCACTGGCTTCTTGATATTGCCAACTTTGACCTACAACTTTCTCACATTGCCGGTACCTCCCTTGCCAGACCGGATGCCCTCTTCCATCGCCCTGATCTTTGTCCTGACACTTCCCAGGATAACCAGGAAGTTACTCTCCTTCCACCCAAACTTTTTGTTAACCTCATTGATGCTAACCTCTCTGCCCACATTAAAAAGCATCAACAAGGTGACCCCCTTCACCTCTCAATCCTGCAAAAACAGGATGTCTCCACAGATGAACCATTCCTCTGCTCCTGCACCTCTGACTGGAAGGAAATTGATGGTTTGCTTACCTACTGCAACCATGTCTTTATCCCTTTCTCTATTAATCTCCATCACACCATCCTTCAATGATGTCACGACCACCCCTCTACTGGCCACTCTGGTTATCTTAAAACCTGACAACTTGTCTCCACTGAGTTCTGGTGGCCTGGTCTTGCCTCTTTTGTCTGCAACTATGTTGCTGGTTGCCCTGTTTGCCAACAAAACAAGGCAAACACTCATTCTTCTCACCCTGCTTTTTCTCCCATCCACTCCACCACCACTTGCCCCTTCCAACAGATCTCTTGCAATCTTATCACTGATCTCCCTCCTTCCTCTGGCTTCGATGCCTTGTTGGTTGTGGTTGACCATGGGCTTATGAAGGGGGTAATTCTTTGCCCTACAAAAAAATCTGTCACAGCTAAGAGCATTGCTACCCTTTTTTTCCATAAAGTCTACCTTTGATATGATCTTTACAACAAAATCATTTCAGACCAAGGCCCTCAATTTGCCTCAGCCTTTGCTAAGGAGCTTGGGAAACTCCTTGAGTATAACTTATCCCTCTCCACTGCATACCATCCTCAATCCGATGGTGAAACTGAATGAGTTAACCAGGAGATTGAGACATATATTTGTATCTACTGTGGTTCCAACCCCACTGGATGGGCTGATTCCATCACCCATGCCAAATTTGTCCACAATAATCACCCCTACTCTGTCACAGGGCAATCTCCATTCTATCTCATGATGGGATATGAATCTCATGCCCTTCCTTCTATAATTGATGAATCACTGATGCCCACTGTTGCTGACTGCACTAAGGCACTTCTCACCACTCGTGATGAAGCACTTGTGGCCCATGATCTAGCCCATCAGACCATGGCATCATGTATCTGCTCCACCTTTTCTCTATTTGTCAAGGGAGATAAAGTATGATTAGAAGCCCACAATTTGAAATAGGCCATCATTTATCTGAAACTCTCACCAAAATGGGAAGGACCCTTCACCATTATGGAAGTCCTTTCCCCAATTACCTATTGCCTCTGCCTTTCATCCACATGGAAGATTCACCCTGTTTTCCATGCATTGCTGTTATCACCTTATCGTGAAAACAACATTCACAGAAAAAACTTCCCTGCTCCCCCTCTAAATCTTATAGAAGGTGAGGAGGAATATGAAATAGAGCAGATATTAAAACATCGAGATCCCCTGGGTAACTGCCAATTCCTAATCCAATGGAAAGGGTACTCAGCAGAAGACAATTCCTGGGAACTGGAATGGAACTTGAAATATTCCAAGTCTGCTTTGAATAAGTATAAACTCCTCCACCCTCACCACTTCCCTTCATCTGCTCCTCCTCACCTCATCAAGAAACCCAACCACCATCCAAAGTAACAATGATGTTTACCATTGATCAAGGGTTCCATTTGTGCAATACTCTTCTTGACACCTCACCTCTGTCTTCATCCCAACTCCCAGTTATCAATATTCCTGATGAGCCCTCACTCATATCTTCTCCATCTTCCCTCACTGACACTTTTTCTTCTTCCCTCTTTGTTCTTGCTTCAGAACTTTCTTCTGAGGACTTCATAGCCTCACTCCCTGCTATTTCCATTGGTCCTGCTGTCGTTGTGCCCATCCCAGTCCTGCCTCCTGCTATTGACACTTGACCTGCTGGTATCCTCAGTGTTGATCTGCCACTCTTTGCCCATGCCCTCCATCAGGGTGCCCCATCCCCCAATTATTCTCATTGGGTCATGACATTCATCATGGACTCCCATCTTGCCATTTCCATTGGCTCATACCTTGACATGTTCTCTCTGCTCTGGCTAATTTACCAGATCTATATGCAGCTCCTTTATCTTCCCCTCCTGGCCTCAGCCCTTGCCCACATCTCCCATGCTCATGTCTCCCTCACCCAAGCCCTTATCACCTCTATTCATTGGGAGCTCCTCTCCAATATTGAGACCCTTGCCTATCAGATGCACATGGGCAAGTTCCTTACCAACCTTGACTGCTATATGCATGAGCTAGCCGCTGCCAGAGGGTATACCCCTTTCACACCATCTGTCTCTTCTTCCCCTCTTGACAATAATGAGCTTGCTGCACTTGAGCATGCTGAAGCCTGGTGGACTGGTCTCCATGGTGATGGCCATCTTCCTCCCTCTTACCCTCGCTTTCATGAGGCATGCTTCCACTGTTGATGCCTGGGTCACATTCATGTCAACTGTCCCTTCTATCAATGTCCCTACTGCCTCCGTTGGCACTCCAGACATACTCAAGCTTGCTGCCCAGCTCAGTGACATGTCATTAACCTGCTCGTCTCCTCCTCCTCCTCTTTCTCTTCCTGTGGCTCCTCCCATACATCCTCCCATGGCTCTTCCCATTCTTTCCACTGCTTCACCTGCTCCTGCCACTTTCAGGGTTCCCACTGCTGCCCTTTCATGGCTTGGTCACCCCCTCTGCCTTCATATCACACCGACAATAACTTCCACGATGATGTCATTGATGAGGTTGGCTGGGCCAACATCACTGGTTCCCCCAGCCCCTCTTATGATGTCTTTTGAGGTGTCACAGGTCTTCCCCTAGCAGGGGAGTAATGTTATGTTTCCTCTTTTCTTCTCTCCTTTTTCT
>JBBPKN010001300.1:0-18259 GCA_038089275.1 Pulveroboletus cf. rosaemariae | reverse complement strand
TTCAAGAAGAAAGAGAGAAAAAGAAAACAAAAGCAAAAAGAAAAACTTGCTTTGCTTATAGACCACTCATTTTCTTGTTGTTTATCCTTATGATTTGATAATCCTTTTATTATACTCCATTATTTTCTTATTCTACACATTATCCACCCTTGTTCTAGCATTGTGTTATTCCAATATGATACTTGACATGAGCATGGTGCAGCACAAGTAAATGGAAAAAAAATTTCATTGATTTTGATAGAGTGCACATGAATAAAGGTGATAGCAACATTGCAATTGAAATGCAGAGTACATGAGATCTCAGAAACCCAGGCAGCAACAGTAATTGGTGACAGGGCTGTGGGAACTTACAGTGGCTCAAAAAACTGTCCCAATATTTGCATGTTTTGCACTAAATGCAATGGCTATCAATAACTACTAATTATCATGCTAGGCTATTATAATGTCAGACATTGTATAACTCTTCCTACCCCTAACTAGCCTGCCTTGAGAGGGTGCAAGTGGTTTTGTTGTCAGATTTGAATTGAATAGGTGTAAAAGAGGATAAAGTACTCAGGTTACAAGATCTGAGGAGCCATTACACTAGTGTTTGGAGAAAGCCCTTTATTAGAGAGCTATCTAGAAGTAGTAAAGATGATATAAATAAAGTGTCAAAGCTAAGGGCTAAGTACTGTATCTCACTAAGTATTTATACCTATTTTAGAAATGCATAGATTACCTCTGGGGCATAGGGAACTACTGATTAAAGAAACTGGGCATAGGGCATGCTGACTAAGAGTATAACCAATGGACCATCTGGAGAAGATATATATGAAGAGGTGGTATGAAATGAAAGTCAAGAGTTCAGAATAAGCAGTAATTGAACCATGTCCTCTACCATAAGGTCAAGGAGATTCCATTTAAAGATCTGCCACAATTCAATCTGACCCTTATCTAGATCAAGATCCAGATTCATTGGACTTAAGATTAAAAGAGCATCTATCATCTGAGATACTAGATTCAACCATATAAGCTGTGCCCAAGTCCAAGAGAAAAACTCTGATTATCCACTTAACCATATCCTAGGGTTTATCCTTGTTTGGCATATGTTTCTCATGATCATGTGCTTAATCACATGACTTTTGTGCTACTGAACTTGTTATTCATAATATAGGCTATAAGTATATGAAATGCAGTACTTGCTCTTGGCTTTCTATTGATCCAATGATCAAAGCATTTGGTTATGTTTTGGTAACATGGCAACCATATCAAAATAACAACTCATTGGGACAGTTTTTTGACTTTAAATAGAATATGATATTTAGTACCTAATATAACCTTCCTTGGGCTTGATAACTGCATGAATACTTCTAGGCATGCTTTCTATTTATTTTGACACTTCTTCACAGAAATCCTTTTCCACTCTATCACCACCCTATTCCATAATTGATAAACTCCTATAGATACCCTCTTATAACCTGAAAGACATCTTTTTAAATGACCTCAAGTATATTCAATAGGATTAAGGTCTGGAGATTGAGCAGGCCAATTCAGAAGCTTGATATCTTGCTTCTTAAACCAGATTTGAGCTCTTCTAGAGATATGCTTGGGATTATTATCTTGCTAGAAAATAATTTTATCTAAAGGAATTCTAGAATTCTTCATGCTTTGCAACAATCCTTTCTTTAAAATTTCCACATACTGTTTAGCATCCATCCTTTCCTCAACCTCACTCAAAACTCCCACACCACTTCATCCAATACAGCCCCATACCATGAGTAATCCTCCTTCAAACTTGACTATATCTTTGATCTTCTTAGAACTTATTTTCTCTTCTTTCTTTTTTCACACATATTCTTGTCTATCTAATTCAATCCTATTGATTTTAGTCTTATCTGACCAAATCACCCTCTTCCAGTCCTCCACAGTTCAATGCTGGTACTTTAGAGCAAAGGCCAACCTGCTTTTTTTATAAATAGCAGAGAAAAGAGGTTTTTTCTTCTTTACCACAGCTTTTAGAGAAGCTTCCTTAAGGGTATTCCTGACTGTTTGTGGGCAGACAGGAGTGCTAACAATAGAATTGATGAAATAAGTGGCCTAAACTGCATTACTGGCCTTTCCAGTAAGAATTTGTTAACCAATAGCATATTTGTTAGTTATTAAAATTCATACTCTTCTTGCTATATCAATGTGATCCAGGCTTAAACTTCAGAGATTTCCAGAAGGGTTATATTGGATGAGTAGAACTCAACTTCACCTTATATAATGCACCCTTGCACTTTCCAGTGTTCTGATTTGTAGAGGAATTAGACATAAAAAAAAGGGTGGTCTTGGCACTTGACAGAAGAAACAGGCAAGATGAGGAGAGTCAAGCCTAGTTATTAGAGTAGGGCCTTATAATTCCTTCAAGGATATCATTCAGCCCCAGAGATACTCTAGAATAGCCTGGAGTGTCAGAGTAAGCCCAAGGGCTTGGTCAAAGTAAGGATAATAACAAGACAAGGGTGTTTTTGTCAATATTTGTACTAAGGTACAAGATACAGGACTACAGTACTTATACCTTAGGGGGCAAAACTATTTAAGAGGATAGCAAAATGAGATAGGTGCAATCTCAGAAGTAAAACAGGTGCCTAAGTATCTAAGAGACAAATGGAGATGTCAGGGAAGATAATATCCAATCATGTCAGACTGAAACTAAAAGGATAGCAGAAAAAAGCAAAAGGGAAACAGAAATAGTAACAGTAATAGAGAGTAAAACAGAATTAAGTATGGAGTAGTGGTGGAGTGGTTTAGAAAAAGTGAAGTAAGGGCTAAGATAAACTATTTAACTGAGCCAGGAACAGGGCTAAGGTTGGAACTAGAGTGAAGGAAATGGAAGGTTAGAGAAGCATGTACTGATAACTGGGCAAAAGAAGTGCAAGGGTAACTGGAGTGAGGTAGAGTGGTAACAGAGGGTCAGGGTTACATGGGGGAGAGTCAGGCTAGTGTATCTTAATGGGTGTGCAGACCAAGCATAAGCTGAATCAGAATTGGATCAGAACTGGGTCAGAATTACAGAATATGACATTAGTAGGAGAAAGTTTTGAAGAATGATTACCATGATGATTTTTCTTTTCTGGTTGGATTTCCTAAATGACCCTAGCCACAGTAGACTTCCCTAGACCAGTTTAAGATGCAATTTTCCTACAGAAAAGATCAAGAGAGGCAAAAGAGATGTTATTATCTCTTTGAGCAGCAGAAAGATATTTTATAATGGAGATAAGGGAATTTATTTGTAATGGTAAGGTTTATATATGCTGCAGGCTAATTAGTGACATAAGAGTGACATAATATATTACTTACCTAAGATATATAATCATCTTACAGCACTTCAGGGTCCAATATATGTAATAGGAATTCAAAGTCAAAAAATTGTCTTAATGAGTTGTTATTTTGATATGGTTGCCATGTTACCAAAACATAATCAAATGCTTTGATCATTGGACCAATAGAAAGCCAAGAGCAAGTACTGCATTTAATACACTTATAGCCTAGTATGATAATTAGTAGTTATTGATAGCCATTGCATTTAGTGCAAAACATGCAAATATTGGGACAGTTTTTTGAGCCACTGTATAAGAGGGCAATGTGGGAGAACAGAAAGGCAGGAAGAGAAGGGCAGGAGGGCTCTAACAGGTAGCTCATGGGTAAATGGTGTGCTTAGAAGAATTATATCAATGGAAGGGGGAAATAAACTTGTTAGACTTGAAGAAATAGGTAGAGGGTGGTTTAAGGCTGGTGACAGTATATCATAGCCTTTTATACTCTCTCAGACTTATATATGACTGTTATGAAGTAACAACAGCATATTAAACTTTTCATGCTAACTACACTACTCACATGACCATGGGAATCATACTTCTGATATGGGATATATATTGATAACCCTACTCTATGGTTTGTTCCTTTATATGAGTATATCTTGGATCTAGATCTCTGGATCTTATCTCCTGATCTCATCTGATCTCAAGGATCACTGATTGGATCTGATCTGTGGTAGATCTCCAGATGCATCTCCTCAGCCTTCTAGCCTTGGTTCTTTATTCATCTCTGCTTCTTCTTTCATATTCATCCTCTTCTCTTCCATTCTCCCACATCCACATAGTATCCTGCCATACTCTTAGTAAGTATGCCCTATGCCCAGTTTTCTATTCAGTATAAGTTCCCATACTAGTATATGTAGCCTATATGGTCTGTGTGCATGTCTGGGTGATATATAGGAGGGCATACAGAATAGTCAAGACTCTCCAGTCTTGATCACTTTGTATTAGCCTTGTCATATCCCATGCCAACAGGTCAACTCCACTATATCTCTGATACAACTCCAGTTGCATTTATGCTTTAAGCTGTGTGTTTTCTAGTTCCCTTTACCTCCATCTTCTCCTATCTAATGATTGATTACAGCTTTACCTATACTAACTCTGTACCATTCCAATATAACTCCATTGTTCCTCTGACCTCACTTTCTGTTCCTGTTTCTTTGTGCCATGTTTCTCCCTGTTATTACTTAGTTTCAGTTTGACATTATTTGATATTGTCTCCTCTGACATTTCCATTCATATCCAGGATACATTGGCACCTGCTTTGCTTATGAGACAACTTCTTTCATATCTCTGTTTTCTTCTTAGATAATCTGTTTCCCTGAGGTATAAGTACTGGAGTTTGGTATCTTGTACTTTAGTTTGAATATCAACCATAATACAATGTTACAATCTCCCCAGACCCCTCCTGCCTCATAACTTGATATTGTGCCTCTTGTTGGGAAAAAGCCCTATGGCCAATCCCAGACCTCCAATAGTTTCTGACCCCTCTGTAAATTAGGGCACTTGATACTAGCATAAGGGTGCACCACATAAGGTGAAGCCAAGCCCTGTCCACTCTGGAGTATGTCGAAACAGTTATAACAAGCCTCTAGCTTCTTAGATTCTCTACTCTCTTTATTGAGCAGCAGTCCATCTATACAAGATCATCTCACAGCTATCTTTGAGTCCTCCTTTAATAATTCCCTTTACAGTTGTCCTCTTATCTAGCATATTAGGGTTAGATTTCCATTCTAGTGTTCCTCCCTCAATATCAAGTCTAGGTATAGCCTTAGAGGATTTAAGTCATAACAATAACTTTTTTTTAGCAGACAGAGTATTAAAAGAGGCTACTGGAGTAGTTTTCTGGTATTAATCAGCTTTGTGCACACTTTTCAGTGTGATTAAAGAACTAGAAATGGGACAAAGAAGGAAGGGGTGGTGAAAGAGAGCTTATAAATGGCAGCATGGGAATGAATGAAAAGAAAGAAAGGTTCACAGATAATGAATTTGAAACTTAACTCAGTTGATAGACTTGTGGTACCAATGGGCATGGGTTTATCAGATGGATTTGTCTAGACTTTTGAAAACTCACATATACAACTTATTAAGAGGGAAAAGTACCAGTAGTAATGATGAAATTGTAATCTTTTTATAGTTCAGACAATTCTCAGTGTTACCCAGCTCTGTGCATACTTTTCAGCACAGCTGATACTAGAGAAGTGTGGGAGAGAAGGGGCTAAAGGATAGTGGGCTTAAAGAGGTCAAAGGAAAGACAGAGAAACAAGGTGGTAAGATGTTATAAAGTTGCAACATACTCTGGGGGTACTCCAAATAACTCTGGAGTGAACAGGGCTTGGCTTCACCTTATGTGGTATGCCCTTATGCTAGTACTGGGTGCCCTGATTTATGGAGGGGTCAGAAACTATCAGAGGTCCAGGATAGGCCATAGAGTTTTTTCTAACAAAAGATATGATGTCAAGTCATGGAGTAAGTCATGAGACTTAGTGTAGGATATGACATAAAGTTGTGAAGCAGGAGGGAGTCAACAGGGATCATAATGTTGTGTTATGGTCAATATTCAAACTCAGGTACTATGTACAAAGCTCCCATACTTATATCTTGGAGAAGTGGATTATCTAAGAAAGGAATAAAGATATGAAAGGAGTTGTCTCAGAAGCAAAGCAGGTGCAAATGCATCCTGGATATGAATGGAGATGTCAGGGGAGACAATGTCAAATAATGTCAAACTGAAACTAAATAATGGCAGGAAGAGGCAAGGCAGAAAGAAACAGGAATAGAAAGTGAGATCAGAGGAACTATAGAATTGTATCAGAATGGTACAGAGTTGGCATAGGTAAAGTCATAATCACATTAGGTAGGAAAGGACAGAGGTAATGGGAACTAGGAAATATGCAGCTTAAAGTGTGAAAGCAACCAGAGTTGCACTGGAGACATAGTGGAGTTAATCTGTTGGCATGGAATGTAACAGTATTCCCCTCTTAAAGCCTGAACCCTTGAAGGCTGTTAAGCATGTGCTCTCGATTAATAAGTAAGTGGAGTGGTCATCAGAGTTTAGCTGGTCAGAAACCCATAAAAATGAATACCACCCCAGAAACTTCCACACAAGTCTCTCTTATCATGTTTTTATTTGCTGACATTTACACCTGGTCTGATGAGCACCTTGAGGAGTGCATCAAAGATGAAGAGGAGCTTGGCAACACAAAGTACATCAAGTGGAAGCAGCAGGGAAAAGTGAGGAGAAAGAAGGAGATTTGAAAGAAAGCTGTCATATCCTATGCCAATATGTCAACTCTGCTATGTCTCTGGTGCAACTCCAGTTGCTTTCATGCTTTAAGCTGCATATTTCCTAGTTCCCTTTACCTCTGTCTTTTCCTACCTAATGATTGATTACAACTTTACCTATGTTAACTCCATACCATTCCAATACAACTCCATAGTTTCTCTGATTTTACTTCCTGTTCCTGTTTCTTTCTGCCTTGCTTCTCTCTATCATCATTTAGTTTCAGTTTGACATTATTTGATATTGTCTCCTCTGCCATCTCCATTTGTATCCAGGATGCATTGGCATCTGCTTCACTTATGAGACAACTCCTTTCATATCTCTGTTCTCTTCTTAAATAATCTGCCTCTCTAAGGTATAAGTACTGTAGCTCTGTATCTTGTACTTCAGTTTGAATATTGACCATAACATGATGTTACAATCCCCTTAGACCCCCTCCTGCCTCATGACTTGATGTTATACCCTACATTAAATCTCATGACTTACTCCATAACTTGACATCATGCCTCTTGTTGGGAAAAGCCCTATGGCCTATCCCAGACCTCTGATAGTTTCCAACCCCTCTGTAAATTGGGGTACCTGGTACTAGCATAAGGGCACACCACATAAGATGAAGCCAAGCCCTGTCCACTCCAGAGTTATCCAGAGTACATCTGAAGTATGTCACAGTTTTATAATAGTATATTCAAACTCCCACTTGTGCTGGTACTGCTATCATATCTATTCATGTAACTAGAGCTCACTCTTGTACTGTCCTTGATTAGTTCAAGAGTTTCTCTACCTGCTGTGTCCCAGGCTTGGCCTCACAGGCTCCTGCTCCCTTTCATTCTTCCATATCTAGTGCTCCAGTTGATGAAGCCCCTGATGGTTTCAAGGTTCCCCAACCTCCCCATACTCCTGATAACCATGGTGCCCAGCCCAAAGTACCAGATAACCCCAGAGATGACCCCTCTGATGGATATTCTAATATTCTGAAGAATGATTCCAAATCTTTCCTGAATTCAGAACCTATTTCCATTCACCATGATACTATCACCAATTTCACTAGTGCTATTTGCAGATTAGCTCACTCTTTCCATTGTACCCCTAAAACATCACAGCATACCAAAGTACATGAATTAGACCAGTTCAATAAAACTAATCCCCAGAATCTCTGTGTTTTTCTGATGCAATGTGAGTTAAACTTCCAGGATTGTCCCAAAGCCTTTGCCAATAACTGAGCCAAGGTCACTTATGCTCAGTCCTACCTTAAGAGCATGGCATTGGAATGATTCAAGCCTGACCTCCTTCTTACTAAAGACCCTGACCTCTGATTCTTGTGGATGGATAATTATAAGGAGTTTGTTTAGGAACTCCAGACCAACTTTGGATCCCATGACCTGGTTAGAGACACAGAGCACCAGTTAGACCAGTTGACTATGAAGAATGGTTAATGAATCAACAAATATGTAGTTGAGTTTAACAGAATTGCATTTCAAGTCCAGGGTTATGAAAAAAGTGCCCTTTACCACTACTTCTATAATGGTCTCTCAGACTGCATCAAAGATGACCTTTTCCATGTTGGCAAGCCCCCAACACTCATTGAGCTGCACCAGCTTGTTCAGACCATTGACACTCATTACTAGAGGCATAAATCTGAAATCAGCCAACAAGGAAAGTTGTCTTATTCATCCAAATCATCTGAAAAACCCTCTGCACCCTCCACTTCAACCTCTGGCCCTAATTAATCAAGAAACAAGCCAGCTAGTTCCCCTGGCTTCTCCAAGTCATCTGTTCCCCAGAAGCAGGACTTATTATCCAAGCTTGGTAAGAATAGTAAGCTTACTGTCAAAGAACACAAGTGTCAACTGGAGAATCACCTCTGTTTGTTCTGCAGTATTGCTGGGCATATAGCAAAGGACTGCCCCAAGTCTTCCTCCAAGGTTGCCAAAGCTCATGCTGCCAAGACCTCTGCTCTGGAAACCAAACTAAAGGCTTCTACCTTAGAGGCAAAAAAATAGTCCACAGCCTCCATAACTCTGCACAGGCTGGAGGTTGCATTGATCCTTCCTGTGCTTTACTGGAGGTTAGACTTAACATGTCTGTTCATTTAGATAATGCTTCATTTATGCCTCTTGTCACCCTTGTTTCACACAAAATTCCTCTATTTTCCACCCTGATTGACTCTGGTTCTTCAGATTGCTTTGTAGGCACCAAGTTAGTCAGTACCTACAATCTTCCAACTTATTCCATTCCTTCATTGCAGCTCCAACTTTTTGATGGCTCTTTCAATTCTATGATTATGAATGCCATTGATCTTTCTGTTTGTTTTGAAAATGGTAATATTACTCCAATGACATTTTATGTCACTTCATTGGATGGATCTAGTTCTCTTGTTCTAGGACACAACTGGCTTGCCCACTATAATCTGTTGATTGACTGGGTATCAAGTTGTATCTTGTTCTGATCATCTGAACCAAACATGCTAACAACCTCAAGCTCATTTCCACAGCTTCCAGATTCTCTGACCCAAGCCAACTCTGAACCTGATTTATTATGTTCCTCTAACTCCAAACCTCTGTTAATTGAGCTACTCAGCTCATCAGCATTCACACATGCCTGTAGCCTTGATGGCTCAGTCCTGTTCTGTCTGCAACTCTGACCCCCAGAGAGTCATCTCCAGTCTGCTTTCATTTCCCCTCCTCCAGCTGATCTTTTAGGCATTTCTCAGGAATAACACAACTTTGCTAATGTATTTAGCAAAAGCAAGACATCTACTCTTGCCCCCCACCACAAGTTTGACCTGAAGATCAATCTGGAAGAAGGTACCTCCCCATCTATCAGCACCACCTATTTCCTGTTACCCTCTGAGCTTGAAGCACTCAGGACCTTTCTAGATGAATATCTCACTACCAGCTTCATCCAACCCTTTACATCTGCTTACACTGCCCCTGTCCTCTTTGTTCAGAAGATGGACAGATCCCTCCAGTTGTGTGTAGATTTCTGAGGACTCAACAATATCACAAAGAAAGACTGCTACCCCCTTCCATGCATCTCCAATCTCCTTGACACTCCAAGCCATGCAACTATCTATACCAAACTTGACCTTAGGCATGCTTATCATTTAGTTCACATTGCTGAGGGCAACAAGTGGAAAACCTTCTTTTATACATGCTATGGCTCATATAAGTGGCTTGTCATGCCATTTGAACTCATTAATGCCCCTATGGCTTTCCAGCAGTTTATCAATTATATTTTTGCCAATCTTCTTGATGTTTTAGTGATTATTTATTTGGATAATATTTTAATTTTCTCCACTAACTGGACATCTTATACTGAGCATGTCTGAGAAGTCCTCTGCCACCTCTGGAAAAATAGCCTCTTTATCAAACCTGAGAAATGCAACTTTCATACTGATTACTGAGTATCTTGGATACCAGCTCTCCCCTTCAGGGCTCACTATGTCCCCTGAAAAGATTCAATCCATCCTGAATTGGCCCAAGCCTTGCAAAAGTTCATGATATTCAGTCTTTCCTTGGTTTCACTAATTTCTACTGCCACTTTATCCAGCGCTACTCTGATATTGTTGTTCCCCTGACTTGCCTTACCTGCAAGTCAGCTTGTTGCAATTTCAATGCTTCTTGTCATGTTGCTTTCCAGCACCTCAAGAATGCTTTTACTTCTGCTCCTATTCTGACCCATTGAGTCCCCAATGCTCCTCTCATCATTGAGACTAATGCTTTAGACTATGTGATCACCAGAATTCTCTCACTACAGTGCCCAGACAATGAGGTCTGTCCTGTTGCTTTCTATTCACATATGCTCACTGCACCAAAAATCAACTATAATACCCATGATAAAAAGCTCCTCACTATTTTCACTGCATTCAAGACCTGGCATCATTACCTCAAAGGTTTCAGTTCTCCAGTGAATGTCATTACTGATTACAAGAACCTGGAATACTTTACTACATCTAAACTTCTGACCTGCCAGCAAGCCTGGTGATCAGAATTTCTCTCTCAGTTTAATCTGATCATCCATTTTTTCCCTGGTTATCTAGGTGCTAAACCTGATACTTTAACTAGATGATGGGATATCTATTCCAGAGAGGGGAATAGCAACTATGCCCTTATCAATCCACAAAACTTCTGGCCCATGTTCATATAGGAGCAACTTGCTGTGTTCCTCTGGGCTTTCTCCCTAGCATCTCTGGTCTTCCAGTCCACATTCCTCTTTGACATTGAAATCCTCCATTGCAATATTCTCTTGGCACTCCCTTCTGATTCCACCACCTTTACCCACTTGTCCAGTACCCTCTCATCCAACTCTCATTGGTCTAGAGACCCAAAAGGCTTCTTGCATCTGAACAACCACATCTATGTTTTCAATACCTCTGATCTCCACCTCCAGATTCTCTGCTACAAGCATAACCACCCCTTATCTGGACACTTTGGTCAGAATTGGACACTAGAGCTCATTTGCTGAGGATATACCTGGCCTGGCATTTGGGCATTCATTAAAAAGTACATCTCTTTATGTATAGCTTGTACCCATGCCAAGATACCCTGTCACAAACCCTATGGTTTCCTCAAGCAGCTCCCCATCCCAGAAAAGCCATGGAATTCCATCTCTACAAATTTCATTGAATAACTCTGTCATATCCTGTACCTCTGATCCAATTCCAACCCCATCCTGACCCAGCTTATGATCAGTCCTTGTATCTAATAAGCTACTCTAGCTCTCTGACTCCCCTTCAGGCAACTCTGGCCCTCTGTTATCATTTTAGTCTGCCCCAGCTACACATGTACACTTCCTGTCCCTTAGCATCATATGCTCCCCTGGGCCTCCACTTCCATTCTGCCCCATTCTATTTTCAGTCTATCTCTGCTCCAGTTAAGTACTACTCTAGTTCCACTTTGTTATCTCTGGACCATCCCAGTATAACTCCATTACTGTTCCCACTCTCAGTTACCATTACCATCATTGTTACTATTTCTGTTCTGTTTCTGTTCCTTGCTTCCCCTTGTTTTATCCTGTCACCCTTCAGTTTCAGTCTGACATGATTGAACATTGTCTTTTCTGACATCTCCATTTGTTTCTTAGATATTTAGACATCTGCTTCACTTCTGAGTTTGCACCTGTCTCATTTCATTACACTTCTAGATAGTTCTGCCTCTCTGAGATATAAGTACTGTAGTTTTGTATCTTGTACCTTAGTATGAATATTGACAAAAACACCCCCTTGTCTTTGTTCTCACTCTGCTCAAGCCCTTGGATTTACTCTGACCCTCCAGATTACTCCAGAGTATTTTCAGGGCCAAGCAATATCCTTGAAAGAGTCGCAAGGTCCCACCTCCATGACTAGGCTTGACTCTCCTTGTCCTGCCTGTCCCTCCTGTTGAGCACAGAGACAGCCTTATTACCCACTCCTGACATCTATGTAAATCAGGACACTGAAAAGTGCAAGAATGCACCACATAAGGTAAAGCTAAGTCCCATTTGACCATTGAAACCCTTCCTAGATTCCCCTGGAGCCCTCTGGAGCCCTCCAGAGTTATGACCTTCCTTCAGCATCAAGGGTTTCATTTAGGAAAGAACTGGTTTTAAAAGTATACTTGTACTGGTATCGGTTTTAACAGTATCTTCCTACTGGGATAAGTTTTAACAAACTCTCAGCTTCCTTTAGTTACTCAGCCATCCTTATTGTGATAGATCATCTATCAAAGCAGTGCATTTTCATCCCTATAGATGACAAGGTAACCTCTCCAGAGCTTGCTAAACTCTTCTTACTCCATGTTTTCTTCAAACATGGAGTTCTCTTCCACATCACCTCTGATCAAGGTTCCAAGTTTGTTTCCCATTTCTCCCATTTTCTGGATCAAGCCCTCAATATCTGCCTCCACTTTACCTCCAGATATCATCCAGAGGGTAATGGTCAAACTGAGTAAATGAACCAAACCCTGGAGCAGTATCTATACATTTATTGCAATTATCAGCAGGACAACTGGTCTAAACTCCTGCCTCTCACAGAGTTTGCTTATAACAATGCCCTTAATGCTATCACAGGTATTTTCCCTTTTTTTGCTAACAAGGACTACCATCTGAACATCTTCATGTACCCAGAATGTGATCTTATCTCTATCTGAGCTCAAGAATACACCATTGACCTTGACTCTCTCCATGCCTTCCTTCATGAAGAAATAGCTGCCACCCAAGTCAGATATCAAGGACCCACAGATGCCTAATGATCTCCAGCACTGGACTTTAAAGTAGGTAACCAGGTATTTGTCAAGACTAAGTACTTCAGGACTATATGGCCATCCAAGTAACTTGCTGAAAAGAACTTAGGTCCTTATCCCATTATTGCTCAGGCAGGCTCACTGTCCTTCATACTTCATCTCCCAGAGAACATGGAGTCTATTTACCCAGTCTTTTATGTTTCTCAACTTGAATCCTCTATCCCCAATGTGATTCCTAATCATATGCAACCACTCCCACCACTAGTTGAGATTGATGGTGAACCAGAGTTTGAGATATCTGAAATTCTAGACTCAAAGATAGATCATAGGCAAAGCAACTGCAAATTACTATATTTGGTTAAGTGGTTAGGTTATGAGGATACTAATGAGGAGATCTCATGACACCTTGCCACTGAATTAGGTCATGCTTTGGAGATTGTTGAGAAGTTTCATCTCCATTATCTGAACAAACCTGGGCCATCTTATGATTAATCAACTGAGTAGTGGATCAATTGATCTAGTTACAAGATCCTCTATCTACTCAAAGATTACCTTTTTAACCTTCTTGTCTACCATGGAAATTCTGCTAACCTCTGTGCAAAGTTCTGATAGCTCCACTGCCACCTTGTCAATCTCCCCATCCTCACTCCCTAAACTTCTGTCTTTTCCAGTTTTCTCCACCCATGCCTTTCCCAATGCATCAACCAGCTGCCCCAGCAGCCAGTTCTTGCACTTTGCCTTCTGCCATACCTTCCTGCCCACCTCCCTTATCCATGCCTCCATTGGGCAACAGCCCTCAGCCATCTGCCAAAAACCCTTCTCTGTCTTCTCTGAGTCTTTCCTGCTATTGGGCATCTCTTTCTCTCCCACCTTCTGTCTTTGCTTTCTCTCTGGCTTCTTCTGGCCAGGGTGGTCACATCTTACCTTTGCCTCTATACAGGCAAGGCATAATGTCAACTTGCCTGGACCCACCTCACACTCCAGCCCCCAGTTATTGTACCTCCAGCACCCCAGTTCCTCTTCTGCTCTTCTCTTGCCATTGCTGCTACTTGACCCCACCTGGGCTTGGCAAAGCTCCTCCACCTAAGCCAGGTTTGAGTGCTAGGCCCTAACTGCATTTCCAGTACTCACCCATTTCTGGACTGCCTTCACTGCTTTCTAAGCCTCCTTTACTTTCTTCTGAGCCTCCTTTTCTCTCCTCACTTTCCCCTGCTGCTTCTGCTTGGCATACTTCATGTCACCAAGCTTCTCTTTGTCTTCAATGCACTTCTCAAGGTGCTTATCAGACCAAGTGTAAATGTCAGCAAATGGAGACATAATGAGAGGAACTTATGTGGAAGTCTCTAGGTGGTATTTGCTTTTATGGGTTTCTGGCCAGCTAAACCCCAATGCCCACTCTGCTCACTTATTTATCAAGAGCACATGCTTAACAGCCTTCAGGGGTTCAGGCCTTAAGAGGGAAATACTGTCATATTCCATGCCAATGAATCAACTCCACTATGTCTCTGATGCAACTTTGGTTGCTTTCATGCTTTAAGCTGTGTATTTCCTAGTTCTCATTACCTCTGTCTTTTCCTACCTAATGATTGGTTACAACTTTACCTATGCTAACTCTGTACCATTCCAATACAACTCTGTAGTTTCTCTGATCTTACTTCCTGTTCCTGTTTCTTTCTGCCTTGCTTCTTCCTGTCATTATTTAGTTTCAGTTTGACATTATTTAATGTTGTCTTCTCTGACATCTCCATTTGTATCCAGGATGCATTGGCACCTGCTTTGCTTATGAGACAACTTCTTTCATATCTCTGTTCTCTTCTTAGATAATCTGCCTCTCTGAGGTATAAGTACAATAGCTCTGTATCTTGTACTTCAGTTTGAATATTGACCATAACACAATGTTACAATCCCCTTAGACTCCCTCCTGCCTCATGACTTGACATCATACCCTTGTTATAAAATTGTGATGTACTCCAGGGATACTCTGGATAACTTCAGAGTGGACAGGGCTTGGCTTTACCTTATGTGGTGCACCCTTATGCTAGTACTGGGTGCCCCAATTTATGGAGGGGTCAGAAACTATCAGAGGTCCAGAATAGGCCATAGGGCTTTTTCCAACAAGAAGTATGACATTAAGTCATGAAGTAAGTCATGAGACTTAGTGTAGGGTATGATGTCAAGTTGTAAGGCAGAAGGAGATCTAAAGGGATTATAACATTGTGTCATGGTTAATATTCAAACTGAAGTACAAGATATAGAGCTACAGTACTTATACCTCAGAGAGGCAGATTATCTAAGGAGGGAACAGAGATATGAAAGGAGTTGTCTCATAAGCAAAGCAGATGCCAATGCATCCTGGATACAAATGAAGATGTGAGAGAAGACAACATCAAATAATGTCAAACTGAAACTAAATGATAACAGAAAGAAGTGAGGCAGAAAGAAACAGGAACAGAAAGTAAGATTGGAGGAACTACAGAGTTGTATCAGAATGGTACAGAGTTAGCATAGGTAAAGTTGGGAACAATTATTCAGTAGAAAAAGACAGAGGTAAAGAGAACTAGGAAATATGCAGCTTAAAGCATGAAAGCAACCAGAGTTGCATTAGAAACATAGTGGAGTTGATCTGTTGGCATGGAATGTGACATCTACACTAAGTCTCACAACTTACTCCACAACTTGATCTTGTACCTCTTGTTGGAAAAAGCCCTATGGCCTATCCTGGACCTTCAATAGTTTCTGACCCCTCTGTAAATCAGGGCATCCAGTACTAGCATAAGGGTACACCACATAGGGTGAAGCCAAGCTATTAAAACTTATTCCAATAAAAGGAGACTGTTAAAACCTATATTAGTACAGGTATACTTTTAACTAGTTTCTTTCTGAATGAAACCTGTTATAGTTTGATTTTTCAAACTTTTGATCATGTGACTTTATCTTATCTTTCCACATGGTTATCTAATCTTTTATCTTATCAGGTCACGTGATGGGTCACATGACAGGTCTAGACCTAGGGCATAGGGTTAGCCTCATGCCTTCTGACCACTTTTCATTTCCGTTGTCTTCTATTTCAGAAGCACCATTTTTCTTCAGCCGATTGGCTATTCTCACAGTGTCTTCTTTTCCATTTGATGGTGCCTCAGGGTCTGTGGGAATATTCCCATCAGGGTCTTGGTCCGTGCGCCATTCTGTAGAGTATAAATACTGTAGCATTAGCACATCTCAAGCCCCAGTCTTGAGCATTTATATCCTACTGCAAGTGGCCTCACTAGGGCTCCTTTATTCATTCATCTTTACTCTTATCACACCAAAATCGACACCATTTAAGCCCTTGATTAGAGTTAGCACACATCGCTGAAACATCGACAATGAGAATGTAACAAAACCCTTGACATTGAAAGAAGGTCATAACTCTGGAGGGCTCCAGAGGAATCTAGAAAGGGTTTCAAGAATCAAACAGGACTTGGCTTCACCTTATGTAATGTACCCTTGCACCTTCTGGTGTTCCAATTTACATAGATATCAAAGGTGGGTAAAAAGGCTGTCTCTATGCTCAATAGAAGGGACAGGCAAAACAAGAAGAGTCAAGCCTAGTTATGGGGGTGGGACCTTGCAACTCCTTTAAGGATATTGCTTGGTCTCAGAGGTACTTCAGAGTAATCTGGAGAGTCAGAGTGAGCCCAAGGGCTTGAGTAAAGTAAGGACAAAGACAAGGGGGTGTTTTTGTTTATATTTATACTAAGGTAACAGATTATCAAAATCCAAATACTGCTACTACTACTACTACTAGATTGGAGTTCATCAGAAGAGGATGTGAGCTCTGGAGATTTCTGAAGATTTCCAGAGATTTCTGAAAATGGTCAAGTAGTTAAGTAGCAGGTTTTTCATCAAACAGGACTTAGCTTTAGTGCCCTTGCATAGCCTTGGTGTCCTAATGTGTGGCAGGTTGGAAATAGCAGAGAAGAGCTTGCTCAGGGCTCAATAAGAGAGATGGATAAGATAAAGAGTATTAAGTCCAGTTTTAAGAAGCAGAGTCATTAAGACTTAAAAAAGATAGCCAATAGGCTGATTGTAATCTCCAGCAGGGCCAGAGGGTTGGAGTGAGTCAGGGGACTCAGGTTGGATAGGGGTAGTGACAACAGTAAAGTTGTTACTCATTCCAAGTCAACATTAAGCCATAATGACTTTAATGCTGAAAACTTTGGAGTAACCCAGAGGGTTAGAGTGAACTCAAAGGCTTGATCAGAGTGAGGATGACAACAAGAGGGTGTTTCCATTGATATTTGTACTGAGGTACAAAATACAAAACTACAGTACTTATACCTCAGAGAGGCAGAACTATCTAAGAGTATAACAAAGTCAGACAGGTGCAACTCAAAAGCAAAGCAGATGTCTAAATATCTAAGAAACAAATGGAGATGTCAGGGAAGACAATTTCCAATCATGTCAGACTAAAATTAAAGGGTAACAGGATAAAACAGGGGAAAGCAAGGAACAGGAATGGAACAGAAATAGTAACAATGATGGTAACAGTAACTGAGACTGGTAATGGTAATGGAGTTATACTGGGATGGTCCAGAGATAATGAAGGGGAACTAGGATAGTACTTAACTGGAGCAGAGATACACTAAAAATGGAATGGGGCAGAGTGGGAGCAAAAGCCCAGAGGAGTATATAATGTGGCTGGGGCAGACTGGAATGGTAACAGAGGGCCAGAGTTATCTGGAGGGAAGTCAGAGGGCTAGAGTGGCTTACTAGGTACAAAGACCAATTATAAGCTGGGTCAGGATGGGGTTGGAATTGGGTCAGAGGTCTGGAATATAATATAAGCCCCATCCACTCTGGAGTTATCTAAAGTATACCCAGAGTACATTGCAGTTTTATAACAAAAGCAGAGGAGGCACAGAAGGCAGTGAAGGTGGTTCAGAAACAGGTGAGTACTGGAAATGTGGTCAGGGCCTAGCACTTAAACCTGGTTTAGATGGAGAAGCTTTGTCAAGCCCAGATAAGGTCAAGTAGCAGCAATGGCAAGAGAAAAGTGAAAGAGGGACCAGGGTGCTGGAGATGTGATGACTGGGGGCTGGAGTGCAAGGTGGGCCTGGGCAAGTCAACATCATGCCTTGCCTGTATAGAGGCAAAGGTGAGATATAATCACTCTGGCCAGAAGAAGCCAAAGAGGAAGTGGAGATGGAAGGTGGGAAAGGGAGAGATGTCCAGGAGCAGGGCAAACTCTGAGGAGACAGAGGAGAGCCTTCAGCAGATGGCTGAGGGCTGTTGCCTGATGGAGGCATCAATAAGGGAGGTGGGTTGGAGAGTACAGTGGAAGGCAAAGCACAAGAACTGGCTGCTGGGGTGGCTGGTTAATGTGTTGGAAAAGGCATGGGTGGAGGAAATCAGAGAAGATGGAAGTTCAGAAAGCAAGG
>JBBPKN010001299.1:0-18270 GCA_038089275.1 Pulveroboletus cf. rosaemariae | reverse complement strand
ATAATAATAATAAGAAAATAAACAAGTATTCAGTTTGAAAAGATTTCTTCAGAATTATAACAAGAATTTTACTCAGAAGTATACCTGAAGGGGCACACTTGGTCCAGCAAGAGAATAAAATTCCAAAGATAGACTCTGACCACTTTACATTGGATTTATATACTATAAGTCTTGTATGTTAGGCATATTATACATGTAATGTGTCACCTACACATGTAATCAGATATCATTGATAAGCTTTCATGAAATGAAATGACATATATAAAGTAAATGAAATAAAAGAAAGAAAATTCTTTTACTTTGCTTCAAGTATTAGAATACTGACAAGTTTCTATTGGTGTCAAATCTGATGCTACAGAGGAATTATGCACTTGACATCACCACAAGCTGTTAACCACTAGTATGCTTCCTTGTCTCTTTTTGCTTATAGCTTCCACTTTTCTTGCATTTAAGCCTCTACTTGCCCACTTTCTTGTTATGCCCTTTGCCCAGGTAATAATCAGTTGACTCAGTAGATATTTCATCAGTTTCCTTTCACTTTTACATGGATTGCTTCCTAATTACTTTGTCATACCAATTACTATATTTCATTCAGAGTCTTAATCCTTTTATATACTATAAAATAGTATACTTTACCTCTTGTCTCCTTATGCTACTTTTTCCTTGTCTTCTTCCCTATACTTAGTACCTGTGGGAATATTATTACCTTTTTCTGAGTCCTCACTCTCTTAAGTTTATGTTAGCTGATTCTAATGTTATAGCTTTCTTCTGGGAGATACCTAATAATTTCTTGAAAATTTCAGCACTGCTTTACATTAGTGCCATATTCTTTGTCCTAAAGCTTATACCTTTGCTGTAAAGCCTTATCTTTACCTTTATCTTCAACTTACAAGGGCTATGTTAATTTCTACCTGGGCCTAGCATAACAAGAGGCATATATTATGATATATTCTTCGCATTTTTAATCATGTGACTTTATTTTATCTTTGACATGTGGTTATCTAATCTTTTATTTTATCTAGGCATCTGATGGGTCACATGACTGATCTAGATCTAGGGCATAGGATTAGCCTCATACCTTTAGCCTATGTTTCTGAAATATAATCTTTATGTGATCTACTAAAGGGTACCTTTATGTATGCTTGCTTTTTTCTTCTACTGAGTAAAGCCTTTGAACTTAAAGGCCTTTGAACTAGGCAAGAATATACAATGACTTGCAAAATTGAGTAAGTATTTGGTGTTATGGTATCAAACTCTATGTAATACTTTCTAACTCTAAATAATGTCCAGCCTTGAAAGAATATGTGAATTTGATGTTAAATTTGGATTGAATAAGGAGAGACAATGAATTAGAGGGTGGGTTAACCCCTAAGGAGCCAGACTGCCTATAAGCCCATGTATTGGCAGAGACAGTATAAGATAACAGGCATTCTTGGTATAAGCAACAAGGTAATTAAGGCTGAAGAGCCTTAATCAAGAAACTACCTACTATATATACTGTTTAGAATGGTGCACAGACCATCAGGGCAAAGGGCTATCTATCTAAATAAGGAAATAGGGCAAAGGGCATGCTGACTAAGAATATAACCAACAGGCCATGTGGAATAGGTGTGTATAAAGAGGCTATGTGAAATAGAAGTCAAGGGTTTTAGGGTAAGTGGAGATTAAACCATGCCCTCAATTATAAAGCTGAGGAGATCCCATCTAGAGATCTGCCACAATTAGATCTGACCCTCATCTAGATCTAGATTCAGATTTATTGGAGATTAGATTGGAAGATAATCTATTATCTGAGATTCTAGATTCAACCATAAGCTGTGCCTTTAACTCAAGGGGAAACTCTAAAGAACAACTTAACCATACCCTAGAGTTTATCCTTGTTTGGATATAAAGTCTCATGGTCATGTGCTTGTCATGTGATGCTTCTGCTAGCAAACTGTTTATTTATAACATTTGGTACTTTTGGTATGTTTGTTGAATAACTTCAGAGTGACAATAAACAAGGCCAAAGTCTTAGTATATCAAAAGAAGAATTTGATCAGGGCTATTCAGTTCAAAAAGAATTATATATTTTAAAGAAGAAACTATGGAGATATAATCAAGTCAAATAAAAAATGCATTAACTTAATAACTGCTTGATGTTATAGTGTCAGATATTGTATGACTCTTTCTAATCCTAACTGTCTGCCTTGAAAGGATACAAGCAGTTTTGATATATGGATTTGGATTGAATAGATAGAAGGTAAACAGTGAATACTTAGAGTAGCAAGGTGTTATAACTCTAACTTGCAATGAGAGCCAAAAAGAGCAATGGAGAAGGCAGAACATGGGAAAACACTAACCATACCAGGGCTAGGGCAAGGATAAAAGAAATAACCCAGTAAAGGGCTCACAGACTGAGGAAGCAGGTCATAAGGAGCCAGAGAAGGCTAGTAGCACAAGTGCTCAAGTCTAAAGAGATTTGAGCCTGGCTCTGCCACTATATATTGCAGCACAGCTTTAACTATGCAATGTACATAAGATATTACATATATCAAGGATAAAGTAAGATAAAGAAAAGAAATAAAAGAGATACCATAACACAAGGCCTAAGAAGTTATAGCATGATATTGCCAGAGAAAGCCCTTGTATTAAGAGAACTAACTAGGACTAGTGATAGTATAATAACAAAGTGGTCAAAGCTAAAAGCTAAGTACTGTATTTCACTAAGTATTTATACCTATTCTGCTAGTGCATAGACCATTTCTGGGACATAGTATTATGATCTTTGATATAAAATGTCTGTTGATGAGAAGCTAACCCTAATCAAGGGCTTATGATGTTAGTGTTGAAGTGATGAGAGTATAAGAGTTGATATATGAGTAGAACACTATACTAGATAATACAAGTGCTTAAGACTGGGGCTTGAGATATACTAAAGCTACAGTATTTATATAGTACAGAAAGGTGCATGGACCAAGACCCTGATGGGAATTCTCCCACAGACCCTGAGGCACCATCAGAAAGAAGAGAAGCCTCTGTGAGAATAGTTAATGGCTAAAAAAAAGTGGAGCTTATAAAATGGAAGAAAACAGAAATTAAATGTAGGCTAAAGACATGAGGCTAACCCTATGCCCTGGGTCTAGACCTGTCATGTGACCTGTCATGTGACTAGATAAGATAAAAGATTAGATAACCACATGGTTAGATAAGATAAGGTCACATGATTGAAAAAAAAATGTAGATTATAATATATAGAGCACAATCAAATAAGATAAGTTGGCATAGGGCATGCTAACTGAGAATATGACCAATGGGCCATGTGATAGGGGTATGTATGAAAAGGCTATGTAGAATGAAAGTGTCAGAGTTCAGAATAAGTGGAAATTAAACCATATCCTTAGTCATGAGGCTAAGAAGATCCTATCTGGATCTTTGCCACAATTACATTTTGATCCTCATCTGAATCAAGATCAGATTCATTAGAGATTAGATTGGAAGATACCATTATCTGAGATACTAGATTCAATCATAAGTATAATTCAAATTTAAATGGAGAACACTAAATATCAACTTAACCATATTCTAGGGTTTGTCCTTGTTTGGCATAGGATTCTCACAATCATGTGCATTGTCATATGACTCTTCTGCTAGTGAACTGTTTGTTTGTAACACTTGGATTTTTCTAGATATACTTTTAATCAAATTCTAACACATCTTTAATGATATATTTGTTATAAATAACAAGTTCAGAAGCACAAGAGTCATGTGGTCAAGCACATGATTATAAGAATCCTATGTCATACAGGAAATAACCCTAGAATATGGTTAAGTCTATTCAAAGTTCTCTCTATTTTGATTTAAGTTATGCTTATAGATTAAATCTAGTATCTTTGATGAATCTGATCTCAATTCAGATAAGGGTCAGATGCAATCATGATAGATCTCTAAATGAAATCTCCTCAGCCTCATAACTGAGGGTATAGTTTAATTTTCACTTATCTTAAACTCTAACATTTTATTCTATATAGCCTTTTCTTTGATACACTCCTTATCTGCATGGCCCACTTAGTCATATTCTCAATTAGCATGTCCTATGTCTCATTACTTTATTTAGTATTACTCTTTATTCCAGAGTTTGTTATGGTGTCATTCTCTTTGTATAATGCTTTCTAATCCTAAATAGTGTCCAGCCTTGAGAGGGTGTGTGGATTCAGTATTGGATTCAGTTGGAAAGAGTGATAGACAATGACTTAGGGGAGGGTTAACCCTAAGGAGCCAGACTACCTGAAATGCCCATGTATTGGCAGAGGATGATGTACAGTATAACAGGTGATTAAGGCTAAAGAGCCTTAATCAAGGAACTATCTACTATATATACTGTCCAGGATGGTGCATGGACCATCAGGGCTCAGGGTATAGATACTAAATATGAAAGTAGGGTATAGGGCATGCTTATTGAGAATATAACCAATGGGCCATGCAAATAAGGGATATATGAAAAGGCTATGTAGAAATGGAAGTCAAGGATCTAGGGTAAGCAGAGATTAAACCATGCCCTCAACCATGAGGCTGAGGAGATCCCATCTAGAGATCTGACCCTCATCTAGATCAAGATCGAGATTTATCAGAGATTAAATTGGGAAATGCACCTATTATCTGAGATACTAGATCCAATCATAAGCTGTGCCTAAACTCCAGGGAAATACTCTGAATAAACAACTTAACCATATTCTAGGATTTGTCCTTGTTTGGCAATAAAGTCTCATGGTCACATGCTTGTCATGTAACTCTTCTGCTAGCAAACTGTTTGTTTATAACAGAGTTGGTCTGTGCATATCTAGGATAGATATAAATACATAGTGCAAATCAGTACAAGGCCCCCAGCCTTAACCACTTGTATTCCTTACTGCTTAATCTTTACTTCTAGATAGCTCTCCAATAAAGGGCTTTCTCTGGATACTAGTGCAATGGCTCCTCAGACATTGCTACCCTGAGTATATCCTTTTCCTTCTTTATCTATTCAATCTGATTCTGACAATGAAATCATTGCACCCTCACAAGGCAGGCTAGTTAGGGTTAGGAAGCATCATACAAAGTCTGACACCATAACAATATTCCTCCATACCTCCACTATTTTCTTCTATAACTCCCAAACTTCTTTTAATTGTGTTGAATACTTGGAAAGCTTCTTTTTGGGATAAACCCACTAATATTTAATGAGACTGATATCTGAAGGTTATGAAGGCTGGTTCAAGAGAGTGATATTATGATCTTCCATCCACTTTTTGGCCTTTTTTGAGGTATGCTTGAAGTCATTATTTTGCTGAAAAATAACCTCTTTATCAGAAATTCCATTCTTCTTTATGCTAAACAGCAAGTGGTTCTTTAAAATGGTCACATACTAATTAGCATCCATTTTTTCCTCAACCTCAGCAAGTTGTCCCACATTATTCTGGCCCATATATCCCCATACTATAAGATTTCCTCTACCATGCTTGACTATTTCTTGCATTTTTCTTACAATTAACCTCTGCCTCACCTTTTTTTACATCTATTGCCTTTTATCTGACCCAATTCTATTGATTTTGGTCTTATCTGACCAGATTACCCTCTTCCAGTCCTCTATAGTCCACTCCTTGTACTTTAAAGCAAAGATCAACCACTTTTTTCTATGCATTGCACTAAGTAATGGCTTTTTCTTCTTTACCATAGCCTTAAATGAGTTTTTCTTGAGGACCCTTCAAATAGTATCTAAGGAAACTAGATAGAAAATAATGGCATTGATATTCTTGGTGACCTCAACAGCATTGGCAGCCTTGTCAGTTCTGATTTGTATAATAATAGAGTAAGTAAAGATGGCAGAAAGCTTTGAAAAATAACTAGCAGTTGGAATATTTCAATTTGAAAAAAGATCTCAAAGCACTTTGGACACAGTGGACTGACTGAGACCAAGTCTGGAGGAGATATGACAAGTGGAGTAACCATGGGAGGCCAAAGAAAGAATGTTTTCCTTTTAAGCAGCAGAAATGGAGTATATAATAAATAATACAAAAAATAGTGCTGCAGCACTGTTTTTATAGCTTTAAAATAATGTATTTCCATGACAGCAGCATCATAGTAACTATCTATCAAGGGTCTCATATTATAGCAACTAATTAACATTAGAATCTGATTTTCTGATATTTACTTGCAAAATTGAATAAATGGATCTCTGATTTGAATAGACTATATTTCCATGGTTACTAATTCAAATCACATAATTCCTTTTGTACTAGATAGCTCTGATTAAACATTTGTTTTTATATACTGAGACGTTGGCCTTGTTTGTTTTTGCCCTGAAGTTATTCAACAAACAGTTCAAAAGTACCAAATATTCACTCAATTTTGCAAGTTACTATAAAAGGGAAAAGGAACTGGGAGAACCTAACCCTAACCCTATCTTGGGGTAGTGACCTAGAATTGGCAAACTACTAATGACTTCTTGAATGAGGAAAGTCTAGACCTGGCAAAGAGAAAGAATAATTCTAGACTTGTAAAAACATAGAGATTACATGAAAAAACTGTGAAGAATATAATAATTTCAGTGAACAGACCAAGACACTAAATTAGAACTCAAGTGGCTAAGACTGGGGAATCAGTTCTTGCCTTCTTGCTTATATATATATTTCAGAAACTGGCACATAGACCAGATAATTTATATATACTAGTATGCAAACTCTAACTAAATAGAAAACTGGGCATAGAACATAACTAAGGAAATAACTAACTATCTACAATAAGCCATAAGAATAATCAGAATAAAAGAAATGGAAAGATGTAGGGTCAAACCATAAAACAATAGTGAAAATGAAAATCTCTGTTATAGATAAATTTAAGATCCAGATTCAAATCTAGATAAAATCCATGGAGATAAGATCAGAAGTAACCTCAGGGAAGATCCAGGGAAGATCCAGGTCATATGCCATCACATAACTCTCTACAAAGAATACTCTAAAGAAAAGGAGTAACTTAGAACTAGGATTTCACATTAGGAATTTCTTGTGCATAATCATATGAGAAAATGTGACTACTTAAAGTGCTGAAGAGTTACTTTATAACATATACTTGCAAAAAGGTCAAGGAGTTGCTAAAGAAGCAGGATTTTAGAACCATGGTATGTATTATAGACAATCTTGGACAATATATAAGGGAGCAATAAACCCTAATCAAGGGCTAATGATATTGGTGTCAATGTGGTGAGAGTGTTAAGCAAAAGAGTTATATGAGTGAACACTGTACTAAATAATACAAGTACTCAAGACTGGAGCTTGAAATGTGCTAAGGCTAAAGTATTTATATAGTACAGAAAGGTGCACAAATCAAGACACTGATGGGAATTCTTCCACAGACCCTGAGGCACCATCAAATGGAAATAAAGACACCATGTGAATAGCCAATGGCTGAAAAAAAGCAGTGCTTCTAAAATAAAAGAAGACAAAAATAAAATACAGGCAAAAGATATGAGGCTAACTCTATGCCCTGGGTCTAGACCTGTCATGTGACCCATCATGTGCCTAGATAAGATAAACAATTAAATAACCACATGTTGAAGATAAGATAAGGTCACATGATCATAAATTGAAAATGCAGACTATAACAGTATGGCCTATATAGTCTCCAGATCTCAACCCCATTGAATATCTCTGGTAATATCTCAAGAAAAAACATGCTAAGTATGAAATCCCTTTTAAGAAAATGAAGAAGCTTTAAAGTAGAATTGAAATAGAGTAAAAGAAAATACCAGTAAAAAAGTGCTAGATATTAATTGAAAGCATGCCTAGGAGGATCAAAGTAGTACTTAAGGCAAAGGGTATACTAATTATACTCTAATGATTCAAAGTACATAAAGTGTTCTAATAAAGTCTTTGTCTTTAAATGGTCATATCTTTATAGCCACTGATTCAAATTACATGACCTAAAGATCAAATTGTAGCCAGGAGTAGGTATTATATTTTATCTTATCAAAGCAAAATGAAATTCCTGCAAATGCTTGCAAAATACCTCATGCTCTGCATTTATGTTAAATATTGGAATTTTTTTTAAAGTCACTGTATATTTTGTTTTACTAAAGCAAAATAAAATTCTTACAAGTAATTGCAAGGTAATTTACACTCTGTATCTGAATTAAATATTGGAAGGCTATTTAAAGTCACTGTATAATGGTTATATTTTGACAGTATTATAAATTAGCATTATTTAGCTAAAATATTTTATTTTATATTTACTTTAAGCTAAGTACTTCTTTTTGTTTAATATTCTCTTTATTTCTTTCTTCTATTTTATTCTATCTCTAACACATAGTATTTTATATATACTACAGTGGCTTAAAAAACTGTTCCAATATTTGCATGTTTTGCACTAAATGCAATGGCTATCAATAACTACTAATTATCATGCTAGACTATAAGTATATAAAATGCAGTACTTGCCCTTGGCTTTCTATTGGTCCAATGATCAAAGCATTTGGTTATGTTTTGGTGACATGGCAACCATATCAAATTGACAACTCATTGGGACAGTTTTTTGACTTTAAATTCCCATTACATATATTGGACTCTGAAGTGCTGTAAAATAATTATATATCTTAGATAAGTAATATATTATGTCACTCTTATGTCACTAATTAGCCTGCAGCATATATAAACCCTACCATTACAAATAAATTCCTTTATCTCCATTATAAAATATCTTTCTGCTGCTTAAAAAAATAATATCATCTTTCTTGCCTCTCTTGATCTTTTCTGTAGGAACATTGCATCTCAAACTGGTCTAGGGAAGTCTACTGTGGCTAGGGTCCTTTAGTAAATCCAACCAGAGAAGGAAAATCATCATGGTAATCATCCTTCAAAACTTTCTCCTATTAACAAGCATGCTATTGTTTAACAAATTCTTACTGGAAAGGCCAGTAATGCAGTTCAGGCCACTTATTTCATCAATTATATTGTCAGCACTCCTGTATGCCCACAAACAGTCAGGAATATCCTCAAGAAAGCTTCTCTAAAAGCTGTGGTAAAAAAGAAAAAACCTTTTCTCTCTGCTATCCATAGAAAAAGTGGATTGGCCTTTGCTCTGAAGTACCAGAATTGGACTGTGGAGGACTGGAAGAGGGTGATTTGGTCAGATAAGACTAAAATCAATAGGATTAAATCAAATGGACAAGAATATATATGGAAAAAGAAAGGAAAGGGGATAAGTTCTAAGAAGATCAAAGATATAGTCAAGTTTGAAGAAGGATCACTTATGGTATGGAGCTATATTGGGTGAAATGGTGTGGGAGTTTTGAGTAAGATTGAGGAAAGAATGGATGCTGAACAGTATGTGGCAATTTTGGAGAAAGGATTGTTGCAGAGCATGGAGAATTCTGGAATTCCTTCAGATGAAATCATCTTTTAGCAAGATAATGATCCCAAGCATATCTTTAGAAGAGCTCAAATCTGGTTTAATGAAAAAGATATTAAGCTTCTGGATTGGCCTGCTCAATCTCCAGACCTTATTCCTATTAAACACACTTGGGGTCATTTGAAAAGATGCCTTTCAGATTATAAGAGGGCATCTACAGAAGTTCATTAATTATGGAATAGGGTAATGGTAAAGTGGGAAAGGATTTCTGTGAAGAAGTGTCAAAAATGGATAGAAAGAATGCCTAGAAGAATTCAAGCAGTTATCAAGGTCAAGGGAGGTCATACCAGGTACTAAATACCATATTCTATTTAATGTCAAAAAACTGTCTCAATGAGTTGTTATTTTGATATAATTGCCATGTCACCAAAACATAACCAAATGCTTTGATCATTGGACCAATAGAAAGCCAAGGACAAGTATTGCATTTTATATACTTATAGTCTAGCATGATAATTAGTAGTTATTGATAGCCATTGCATTTACTGCAAAACATGCAAATATTGGGACAGTTTTTTGAGCTACTGTAATAGGGCATCCAGGTAACTCAAGTCTTTAGACTTGAGCACTTGTAATATTAGCTTTTCTTGATCTAGTATTTCTCCAAGCCAGCTTTCTTGGTTTGTGAGATCTTTCTTTAAACTTTACTATCTCTGCCTACTCTTTTGGATTGATTTTCCCACATTTTACCTTTGTTCTCACTAGCTCCACTCAATATCAACCAAAGTCATAACAATAGCTGCACAAAAGCCAAAATTGATCAACAGCAAGTATTGGCAGCACAGCAAGCCAGAACATGAGAATACCTTTAAAAAGCCAAGAAATAGGTTAAATGGGCCAAAAATTGGGAAAGAAAGTTACATGAGATACTGCAAGTCAAGGCATGACATGGTAGATCTCCAAGGAGCCAAGTCAAAGAGTTAAATAGATATGACAAAGGCAAAAATGCAAAAGTCTGTTACTTTATAGTCATTTCCCAGAAATCCAAGATAGCAAATCAATAAGACAATAAAGTAGCTGCTAATGTCATGAATCCAAATGTGAAATATGCTGAACTTACAAGGCCAGTAGGTGCAATGAATGGTCTGTAGGACATGCTACTCAAGTCACAAGGTAATAAAGAGGTTAAAAGGGCCAAAGAGATTAAGAAGGCTGATGCAAAAAGGAAGAATGCCACTGGCAAGATACTTATCATGGCAAACTGCCAAAGAAGTGATAATATAGCCAGCTACATGAATATAATGCCCATTAGAGCTTACTATGGCCATGTCAAGACCAATAAATGAAGTTATATGTAAAGCAATATGACTCACCATCAAACCCCACCAGTTGAAGTAAATATCACATATGCTATACAAATACCATGCAAGATAGAATCATGAGAAAAGGGCCAAGATATCACCATGAGTAATATGAAGGCAGCAGGTACTCCTAACAAGGTTAAGAGTAAGAAGAGCAAGGCTAATGATGATGACAAATGCAGTGGCAATGCAATTGCATGCACATATGAAGTCCATTAGTTAAAAAAAGTCAAGCAAATGCATCTTAGATCCACACCATACCCCTACTTGTGTTACAAATATAATATTTGCTAGCAGAAAAGTCACATGACAAGCATGTGACCACAAGACATCCTTGCCAAAACAAGACAAACCCTAGAATATGGTTGAGTTGTTATTCAGAGTTTTCCCTAGAGTTTAGGACACAGCTTATAGGGTTGGATCTAGCATCTCAGATGATGGTATCTCCTAATCCAATCTAGATGACATCTGATCTCAGATTAATGGATCTGATTGTGGCAGAGATCCAGATGGGATCTCCTTGGCCTCATGGTTAAGGGCATGGTCTAATCTCCACTTACCCTAGACCCTTACCTTCTATTCCACACAGCCTCTCCATTCTACACACCTGATTCACATGGTCCATTGGTCATATTCTCAGTAAGCATACCCTATGCCCTATTTCCTTATTTAGTATTTCCCTATGCCCTGGAGGTAGTCTGTATGCATCTGGACTTAGTATAAATAGCAGAGTAGTTCCTTGGTTTTGGCTTTCCAGCCTTAACCACTTTGTTATCTTGTACATCGTCTAGTGCCTTACCAATACAGGCATTTCCTTCCTAACTAAGTGCTATGGCTCCTCAGGCCTTGCTACCCTGAGTCCATCACACTGTTCTTCACTCTATTCCAATCAAATCTGACAATGAGACCAACATACCCTCTTAAGGCAGACCATTTAGGGTTAGGACAGGTTGTTCAGAGATTGACACCATAATAACTTGAAGGTGTTATAATACATCATTTTATTTTCATTTTCCCTACTTTCTATTGCTAGTACTTAAAGGACACTATTAATCTACCATCACCAACTTAGGTTCTGGTATACCTTACACTTATTATTAAATAGGCAGGATCCTATGGTCCGTGCATAGCAATATATAGGTGATCTTGGCTAGCTAGCTATATTCCTAGTCTAGTGCACTTGAATCCCCTACTGGTTTTCCCTTAGTGTAAACTTCTCAACTCCTTATTTATTCTTCTCTTTTACTTTTGCTGAGTTAGCTCTGCCCAGACAGTAACAAGCTGAGGATCTGTTTGTGCCCATAAAGGACTACTGTGCAGCCATCTAGCATCATTCTGGAAATATGGAAGTTAATTCCCATAACACTTGCACTAGACTACTACTTGGTTAGTATACTGACAACAAACAATTTTCACATCAAGAAACCTTTATCCTTACCCCTCTCTACATTACCCAGTCAATACAACCCCCACAGATGTCAGGTGAAAACAACAGATACTCTGTTGATGACCTTGTCAAAAAAATAGATAATTTACATCTAAGCACAAAAAATAACATCATCAAGAAGATAGCTAACCCTGGAGACTGGGATAGAGAATGGGCCACATGGAGGTTGTGGTGAGTCAAGATCAAGCTATGAGTATGCAAACAGAATTGGAGATCTGACCACCTCTGGGCAGTTGTAGTCTTATCATGAATGAAAGGAAAAGCACAGGAGTTTGCACAGTTAACCATGGAAAAATACAATGAAGCTGAAGACAAACCAGCTATAGATGCACAAGGAAATCCTACTGGTGCTATCAAGGGTGCAGCTGCCTGGCCTGAATAATTAGGCCTGCAACAGGAGATCAAGGATCACTTTTGAATTAGTGAGCTTGCATATGAAGCACTCCAGAAACTCACCCACTTCTGCCAACAAGGAGGACAGATTAACAAATTCCTGAACAAATTTGAGATATTGAGAAGAGAGGCCAAAATAGAAAATGAATATGCCATGAAATTGCTGAAAAAGTCCATTGATTACAAGATCTACATCTAAGCATCATTAGTTGGTATAGAGAATGCCCAGTACTGGAATCTGTATGGGTAGTTCCAAGCCATAGGCTGGGCCTATAAAAAGGCAGTAATTGAATATCCTGCTTGCCTGCAGCACCAGACCTTCCATGCTTTTATCCTATGTCAGAACTTTCAGACACAGCCCATTTCTCCCCATCTTATAACCACCACCCCACAACCAGACTGTAATATATCTATGAAAATTGACACACAAAGAATCACAAATCACTTCTCCAGCAAGTGCTACAACTGCAACAAAGTGGGCCACCTTGCTCATGACTGCCCCAAACCCTGCAAATCCCACTACAGCAAATGTGCACAGTACACACAAACCCTTGCCACTGGTAGCTCCCAACCAGCCAGCACAGAGGAGCCCATAGCTGTACAAATCTAGGAACTCCCTGCAGTTTTATGGTCCACAATGGAGGAAGCAGAGGCCTTTTTCAGGGATAAATTTGAGGCCAAGGCTAAAGCAAAGGCAGCTTTAAAATAGAATGGATCTCATCTTCATGAGGTAGAAGGGACTCAAGATATTTTCATTTTAAGTCATCTTTTCCTGCTTTTACATTTCAAAACATTAATGCTAATAGTATGGACTGAAATATAAATATGAATACCAAGGACAATGGACCAGTTCTATCTCAAGAGGTATCTTCTAAGAGCATGGCCAGGGATAATAAATCCACAGTGCTTAATTTTCCTCATGAATCAATAAGAAACATAGTATGCCATTCATTATATCTAGCAACTAATACAATAGATGACTATTAAAACCTTGCAACACAAACATTTTGATATAAAAAGAATAAGTTTTACATTCAAATAGCAGTAATAGCAGAAATCAAGAGACAAGGAGTATTTCAATGGAAGAAATGCAGGTATACTAACACACTTTTAGACTCCAGAGCCTTGATAATATTTATAGATCAAAAATATGTCCTCAAATACAGAATAAGTGAAATTCCCCTAGAAAAAAAAGTTGCAGTGCTTAATACAGATAGCTTACTAGAATCAATTGAAAGGATAAAGAATAGGGTCCTTCTTAAGATAAGACTATGGGATAAAAATGGGGTCAAACATGAAGAAGAGATTACCACTTTCATGTCTAAAATTGACAACCTGAATCTTCTCATTGGATACAATTGGTTTAAGTAACATAACCCCATTATAGATTGGCAAAGCAAGACAGTCCTGTTCCTGGAGGCCTCACACTTACAAGAAAACCCAGAAATCAACATAAAAGCTATAATAGAGAAAGAGGAAGAGGAAAAACTGAAAAGACAGGTACCAGTTGAACTTTGGGACTTTTTAGAAATATTCTCACAGAAGGAATCTGTGAGAATACCCACATGCAAACTCTGGGATCACATAGTAGAACTCAAAGATTTGTTTACCTTCAAAAAAGGTAGGGTTATTCTCCTATTAGAGGCTAAGATAACAGAAGTCCAGGAATTTATCAAGAAGAAACTCACAAAAGACTATATTTGACCATCAAAGTCCCTGCAAACTTTGCCAGTATTTTTTGTACAAAAAAATGATGGAGAAAAGCAAATGGTAATTAACTACTAGTATCTAAATGAATACACAGTAAAAAACACCTACCCACTATCACTTATCTCTACTTTAATAGACCACTTAAAAAAAGCAGATCTGTTCACCACCCTGGACCTATGCTGGGGCTATAACAATGTGCAAATTAAAAAGGGCAATGAGTGGAAAAAAGCTTTTACCATGCCAATAGGGGCTTTCAAGCCCATAGTAATGTATTTTAGGATATGCAACTTATGCAGAATGTTCCAAAGCATGGTCAATGACATCTTTCAAGACATGTGAACATTTGTTATTATATATATTAATGACATTATGGTTTTTACTAAAGAAAAGTTCCAAAATACTCACATTTCCAGAGTACAACAGGTTCTAGGCAGACTGTGAGACAATAACCTATACCTCAAGCCCTTCAAATGTCACTTTACAAAGCTCAGAGTTGACTATCTAGAAATGGTGGTCTCAAATAAAGGGATTGAGATGCAACCAAAAAAGCTAGAAGCAATTCAAGACTGGCCTGTATTACACATACTTAAACATGTCCAGGCCTTTCTTGACCTTGCCAATTACTACTGCCATTTCATCCAAGACTTTGCAACAATCACCTGCCCATTAAACAACCTTATAAAAAAAGACATGCCTTTTCATTGATTACCAGACTGCCAAGATATGTTTCAATGCCTAGAGAATACCCTCTCATTCACACTGTTTCTCACATATCCAGATACTTGCCTCCCTGTATGGGTGGAAACAGATGCCTCAGACATTGCCACAGAAGTGATACTCTCCTACTTAATAGATAGTACCTGGTAATCCACTGCATTCCACTTACACTCTCTGGACAGTGCAGAATGCAACTACCCAATTTATAACAAGGAGCTTCCTGTGGTAATCTGTGCCCTATGCAAATGACATTACTACCTTATTGACCACATACATTTTAAAATCTGAATGGATTACAAGGCCCTAGAGTACTGGCAACATCTCCATAATCTCTTTCCCCATCAAGCTCACTGGATCTGTGATCTAATGGAGTTTTATTTCACCATCATCTACAAGCTGGGTTCCTCTAATGAATGGGTCAACCTTCTTTCCCACTGGGCAGACCACAGACATACAGCTGAAGATGCAAATAAGAACTGTTATAAATAACAAGGTCAGAAGTACAAGAGTCATGTGTTTATTATGTGATTGTGAGACTCCTATGCCAGATTAAGCATAACTCTAGGCTATGGTTAGTTTTATTAGGGTATTCCTTGACTAAAGGGTTAGCATAGGATTAGTTAGCAAAATCTCAGATGATGGTATCTTCTGATTGTATCTAGATGACATCTGATCTTGAATCTTAAATCTAGATCTAAATGTATGGATCTGATCTGTGGCAGAAATCCAGATGGAATCTTCTTGGCCTCAAGGCTAAGGTTCTGCCTTCATATCCATTGACCCTAAAATCTTCCCTTTCATTCTATAGCTTCTCTTTCATTTAGTTCCTTGATATGCATGGCTTGTTAGTCATACCCTCTACCCTTGCTCTATGCCCAGTTATCTCTTTAGTATTTATCCCTGGTATGCTTGGTGATCTGTGCACCATTCTAAATAGTATGAATAGGCCATTTATGTAGCTCTAAGCTCCCCAGCTTTGAGCACTTGTTTATTTAGACATCTAGTTATCTTAATAAGCATCTAGTGTTTTATTTTCACTCCTCAGGCCTAGCTACCCTGAGTATTCTCCCATCTATTAGCCCAAACCTCATTTAGAGTTAGAGTTATCTTTATTCTTTATTCTTACTTCAAAACTGACATCAATACCAGTATAACCCTAAGGCAGATCAGATTAGGGTTAGATGTAGAGCCTATGCAAGCCACTCTATAACAAGAACATCACCATTTTCCCCCTTTACTTTTTTACTATATGTATTCTTGCATTATCTAACTTATTTTTTTCCAACATTACAACTGCAACTCTTCCTCTCCTCTTAGATCCCTCCCCTAACTACCATTATAATACAGATCAACAAGTACTAGTACATGAATCCTTCAATCAAATTTATGTCTTCAACTCCCTTCATATGAAAGCCATGTGGCTATGCCATGACACCTCAGTAGCAGGCCATGGCAGATGCAACAAAATCATGCACCTGCTACTATGCTCATTCTACTGGCCCAGGTTAATGCCAGACATGTTCAACTACATACAACACTATTAGGAATGCTCCCTTGCAAAGGGCTTATCAAAACTCCCATCTGGCAAACTCATACCTCTACCTGCATCATCAAGCCCATGAAGAGATATCTCAGTGGACTTTATTATGGAACTACCACCCTCAAACAGATTTGATGCAATCCTAGTTGTTGTAGACCATTTCTTCAAGAAAGTTGTTTTCACTTCTTGTTTATTCTCTACCTCTTTTGAACAGATGGCTAAACTTTTCAGGGACCACATCTGGTGCAAACATGGATTACCCTCCACTATTGTTTTGGACTGCAGATCACAGTTCTCCTCCACATTCACATAGAAACTCTGCAAGATGCTAGAAATATTGCAAAAGCTCTCAATAGCTTTTCATCCCCAAATGAATGGGCAGACAGAAAGAGTCAACAGGGAACTAGAACAATACCTGCAGATATTCATGGCAAAAAGGCAAAACAAGTGGGCAGAGTAGATTAAAACTGCTAAGTTCTTGCACAATAATAGTTTTTCATCTGTAACTAACTCCTCTCCATTTACTATCACAAAAAAGTACCAACCTAGATTAGGCTTTGAAAATAACAGACCATCTCACCCATTCACTCAGGATCTCCAATGTTTACATACAAACACACAGCATATTCTAAAGGAGACATGAAGATGCATGAAATAAACTGCAGATCAATAATGAAGCCATGTTCTCTTCTATGCCAAAAGTAATCAAGTCTGGCTGTCAATGAAACACTTTACCCTACTCTACCCATTCAAAAAACTAAGCCAAAAATGGATTGAATCATATAAAATTCTGAATATTCTCCTAAACACAGTATAATTATGCCTCCTGCATATAGTATAAATACATCCCATTGTCAACATGTTATGTGTCAAGCCCTATGCTAATCTGCTACCCAGTCAGCCACTCTTATGCCCCAATTCAGTGGAAATTACAGAGGAAGATGAGGAAGAATGGGAAGTTGACTATATTATTAACTCTCATATATTCAAAGGAAAATTAGAATATCTTATACACTGGAACAGATATGACATCTTGGACCATACCTGGGAATCCAAAGGACATCTCTGTCATACTCCTAATCTCATTAATAACTTTCAGTGCTTTCATCTATCTGCCCTCTGCTGCCTCCAATATGTGTCCCAAGCCAAATTTCATGAGCTATTCATACCTTACCACAACCTTACAGAGACTTCACCACTAACTACATCTCATCTGGAATACAAGATCTAAAAACAGGATAATATTATGATACACCATTTTATTTTCATTCTTCCTACTTTCTATTGCCAGTACTTAAAGAATACTATTAATCTACCATTACCAACTTAGATTCTGGTACATCTTACACCTATTATTAAATAGGCAGGATCCTATGGTCTATGCACAGCAATATATAGATAATCTTGGCTAGCTAGCTACATCCCTAGTCTAGTGCACTTGAATTCTCTACTGGTTTTCCCTTAGTGTAAACTCCTTAACTCCTCATTTATCCTTCTCTTTTGCTTTTGCCAGATTAGCTCTGCCCAGACAGTAACAAGCTGAGGATTTGTTTGTGCCCATCAAGAACCACTGTGCAACCACCTAGCATTATCCTGGAAATACAGAAGTTGATTCCCATAACAGAAGGGAAGAACTGGCAGTTGAGTAATGATAATAATAATAATGAAAAACATTCAGTACATACAGACAATAACTTCAAGGCAAGCCCAGCTCAACAACAGCATCACGATACACCACACGG
>JBBPKN010001298.1:0-18292 GCA_038089275.1 Pulveroboletus cf. rosaemariae | reverse complement strand
AAAAGAAGCGAAAGGGGCTAAAGAGATCTAAATAGGAAAGAGAACTTAGCTTAGGGTAAAAATGAAAAATAACCCTTAGCTAAGTAGTGTTAGTGCATAACATAAAGGGTGAGGTAGGCAAGACTGGCTTCCCAGTCTTGCTCACTTGAGCTCTGGTTTAGTCTTGCATCTGAGAAATTACCCCTTTTATAGATTATCCATAAGACTTCTCTATCTTTTACAAGTGATCCATTAATCTTAGGGTTAGCTTGACTTATCCTTGTATCACTTGCCTAGTTTGGGGCCACTAGTACAAAAGCCCTTTCAGTAAAAGAAGAAGCATGTACCAAGAAGGCCCTTAAATTAGGGTTTAGCAGTTTAGCATATTAGCTTATGCTTTACTTGAGCAAGACTCTTTACTTGATTAGTGCTTAGTAGACATTTGGCATCACTCAAGAGTTGCAATCACAGTTGATCTCTCTACCCAAGCCTAGGAGGTTTAGATTCTTTGATAAAGAATGTCTAGTTGGTTTAGCAAGAAGCTACTGAGGCAATTGTACAGGTGCCAAGAAGGCATAGTCAAGAAGACTAGCAGATAGTTTGCTGCCCTCTCAATATACAAGCATCAGTAATTCCTAGCAAAGACCACTAAGGAAGACAAAGTAGTTAAAGAAGAGTTTTCTTTTTCTACATTAGAGAAGTTTATTCAAAAGTCCTATTTGATCAGAAGTTGCTGAGTACACAAGAAGCTAGACAAGAAGTCTAAAGGGTTATAAGTCACACAGAGTTGCATCCCTTCTCTCAGTAGCAGCAGCCAATATCAAGGCTTAGTCAAAGAAAACCCAGAAGAAAACTTAATCACTATCAGAGTTCACAGTATGACTTCCCCTTTCACAGCAACCATTCCTCTCCCAGTTTACAGAAGCAGCAGCAGCATAAGAGTATGCCTGGGTCCTTTTAACCCAGCTGTTGAAGTAGACACAATTAGGATCAAGTTGCCCAAGGTATTGTCATTACCTTTGCATTCCCCATCATTCTCTTCTTTCACAGAAGCAGTTAAGATATCTGCCACAACAAAAGTCTATCCTCAGAGAAACAAGGTAGTGGCAGAGGCCTCTGCTAAGAAACAAAAGGCTAAGGAAGAAGCAGTAGCCACTGCACAAAAGGCACAAGCAGTTAAAGCATCTGCTTCATCAAAAGCTAAGAAAGTAGTTAAGGCTTCTACATAATCAAAGAGTCAAACAGCAGTTACAGCCACTGCTTTATCAAAAGTTGATAAGAGACAAGGTGCAGTAGTAGATCCTACAATAATAAAGGTCAAAAATAAGAGGAACAAGAAGCAGCAGAAGAAAACAGAGCCTATTCTCAGAGTAGAGTAAAGAAGTTTAAAAGTTTCTGTTGTTTCAAGTTTGAAACCAGTTGTTGCATCTGGTCAAACAAAATTGCAGACTGAGGAGAAATCCTTAGGGACACCAGTTACAGTATCTGGTTCATTAAAAACAAGTTCAGAGGAACAGAGCAAGCAGCAGATGAAAGAGTTGAGCATAGCTCCTCAAGTAGAAGCAGCAAGCAAGGAAGTTCACAAAGAGATTCCAAGTTCTCAGATGAAAGCTGAGATATCAAAACAGTCAACTAAGAAGTCAGAAGCAAAGACTGGAGTAGAGTTAAAGTGAGTAGAAATTGAGCAAGGAAGATCAGAACCAAAAAGTTCAAAAACTATTTTAGAGGATTTTAGTAGGCAGATGAAAGCTTCAGTGCAAGTAGAAGCCAAAAGAGTCACAATCTGCAAGGTATGCAAGCAAGAAGATCACCTTTCAGTAGAATGCCTAAGTTGTTTCAATTGTGAACACAATGGTCATGTGCAAAAGAATTGTTGACAAGAAATCAAGTGCTATACATGTGACAGAAAGGGGTACCTAGGAGAAATATGCCAGCTTGTTCCCCTTCCAGGTTACAAGGATCATAAGCCAACTATGTTGCAGCCTGAGGTTATTATAGCTCAGCCAAAGAATAACAAAAAGCAAATTAAGAGTTCAGAGCCAGTTATCAAGTCAGCAATGAAGCAAGGTCCTTTGAAGATAGCATCAATGAAGAAGAAAGTCTCTTTCAGTCCAGAAGAAGATTTAAAGGTTGATATCAATTAAAGACTTTTATTGGAGCTCATTGCAATGAAGAAAGAAGTTCACCACCTCAAGAAACAGGTGTCAATCCTTCAGAACCATCTAGGACTAAAGAAGGTTTTATCAGAGGAGCAGAGTAGCTTAAAGACAAAAGCAACTAGTTTGTGAGTAGAAAAGGGCAACAAGAATGCTCACAAGAAGACCAAGTCTAAGAAATTGAAAGTTGAGAAGAAGAAAAAGATTACAAGATCTTAACAAGTAGAAAAAAATCTTCACACTCTCATGAATATGGTGGAAAAAGTACTCAGTAATGAACTGGAATGTTCTCAAACTACTCAAGGCATAAGCATGTTGTTAAAAGGCTTAGATTCTGTTCAAGTTAGTATGCCAAAGCAGATGAAGGTGCAGACTACAAGAGAAGAAGTAGAAGAAGTTTACAAGGTTGCATAAGTAGAAGCTAAAGCAGAAGCTCAGCAGGATCTTGACCAGCAGAAGTCAGAAAACTCTGTTGGTATTGTGGGTAATCCTAAGAAACCCTTATTTTCAGAGTTACTTCCAGCAATGTCATGGGATGAAGATGTTTTTCAAATTGACAAGGAAGCAAGAAGTTATCTTTTGGTGATTTACAGAGATGAATTTGAATGGAGTCCCAACTGGGATAATGAAGATCTTCCAGAGATTACTCCAGAAAAAGACAACCTCCTTATAAGAGAAAAAGCAAGTTTGCTGGTGAAACACAGCTGCTGATGCATTGATCTAAAACCTAAACACCTAGCCTTGATGTGTGTGGATAATCCTGAGCAGTTGCTTTGAACTTAGAGCAACAAGAACTAGGCAAAGATAAAAGAGCAGTGAGAGCCAAGGAACTTGTTGAACTGAAGGGTTCAAGTGTGCAAGACTGGGAAACACCCAGGCTTGAGCAGACCTTCTTTTATATTGCTACAGTATGTGCACAGACCATGTAAATGGTACTGGCCCTAAATAAAGTATAGTAAGCCAACCAATGGCAAAAGAAGAGCAGGAACCTTAGAACTATAGCAGGTAAACATGAGTTATGCCACCAGAATCTAGATTACTCTAGACCTGTGACATGTGAAGAAGTGAAATGTGAAAAGGTGAAAGGTGTGAAGGTGTGACATAGTGAAGAGCTACAATAGTGATATGAAAATGTCAAAAGAAGGAAAAAAGAAAAAGTGCATTATAACAGCTGGACTCTTACAATAAAAAAAGTAGTTGTTTCTCTCCAGTAGAAGAAGATCTGGGTTGTTTACCCCAAGTCCAATGGATTAAGAGATCTCCAAGGTACATCTATGGACAAGGACTTAAAGAGATAGTAGAGTAGAATGAAGATCAGGAGTTGCAAATTTCCACTTCTCCACAAGTTATTTCAAAGGCAGTTAAAAGTTCTGTGTCATTAAAAAGTACATTACCATCAGCAAGAAATGCATTTTTCCCTGATAAAGAAGAAGAATTAGATCAAATAATTCTTAAGGCTGGAGAACAGCAAGAACTAGCAGAGGCATTTTCTGAAGCTGAAGAAGCTGGTAATATTTCAGAGATATTCCAGTCTAAAGATGGGGTCAATAGTCAAGAAGTCAATTACCAACAAGAGATCTTTTTTTCACAAAATGAGCTAGATGAAAATTCAGTAGTCAGCTCTAAAGATAGGGTACAAGATGCAGCAGTAGCTAATGATAAAAGAGTTTCTCCAGAAGTCTCTCCCACTTGCATGGTCTTGCTTCCAGAGTTTTTAGAGTTTGTTAGCCTTGACAAACAAGAAAGAATAGCTCAAGTCAATGGATTTTTCATGGAAGATATTTCTTCCATTCTGGATTCAGTACAAGATTATCCAGATGCACATGAAATCTATGGTCTTAGATGTGCAATTTACCCAGAAGCTGAGCAAGGATTAGTGTTGCAGTACTCATATTGCCTGCATGAAATAATTCAAGCAATCCAACAAGTCTTTTCTCAAGAGATTAACCCAAGTAGAGTTTCTTTGCTGGACTCTTCAGCAGAAGCATCTCCTGCTTTGCTGGCATTCCATCACTCAGATCCCCCTTCCTATATTTCTGATATTTCTATGCAGGTCAGGAGTTTAGAAGATAAAGTTGCAGAACTAAAGTCTTTTATTAATTGAGCAGACCAGAATGTTCTGAAGTATATCCTTTATGTTTGTTGCAAACTCCATGACAGATTCCTCTTGCAGGATGCATTCACTTGCCCTGCATGTGTCAATAGATTGACTCAATTTGTCTGAACAGGACTTTGAGAGTTTATAAGAGATTTTTAAGAGATTTCTCTTTCCTTTCCCTCCATTCACCAATTCCAGACAAGTCTCTTTCTCTCTGGTTTCTACCTCTGGAAGTTGCAATTTCCAGTTGCATCACTTCAAAGTCTTCAAAGTCTCCAAAAAGTTTTTTCAGATTTTGTCAAATTTTTTTTAGCCAATCTGTTTACTCTTTCCTCATTTCTGCTTGTCACCTTAGAATGAGTTGATTCAAAAACAGGGTAGTAAGGTAGTCTAAAGACAGGAGTCTGAAGACCTCAAGAAAATTATAAAGCATTTTTTCATTTTTTACCAACTTTTTACATTTATTTTACTTTACTTTCTTTTTTCCAAGAGTTTACAGAAGCAGATTATAGACAATAATGGGTATTGGAGTAAAAGAACTCCTCTTATTTGCTCTTCAGAGCTTTGTGGCTAAAGACAGGGTAGTGTTACAAAGTAACACTCCAGCACTAGAACTAGTTATATGACATCACATAATTGTGCACAAGGAACTCCAAATTTGGCCTAACCCTAGTTTATAGTCTAATTTCTTTAAGAGTATTTATTATTCCTTTCCCTCAGAAGTGGTTATGTGATCATAAGTCACCTGACATGGATTTTCCTCAGATTTTCCCTGGAACTGCCCTTCTTTCTTATCTTCATGGATTTTATCTGGATTTGAATCTGATTTAGATGCATCTGTGGCAGAGATCCCCATCCTTATGATGCAAGCACCTTGACCCTGCATTTCCAATAGTAACTTCTCTTCCATTCCTTTATATCCATGCCTGCTCTTTGCTGGCACTCTTTCATATCCACTCCATGCTTTACCTAATTATATTTATACTCAGGGCTTAGGGTTCTCTGATTAGGTAGTTCCTGTACTTAGTTAGCTTGGTCTATATACCAAGGCCCACAATATATAAAGGGTGAGGTAGGCAAGACTGGCTTCCCAGTCTTGCTCACTTGAGCTCTGGTTTAGTCTTGCATCTGAGAAATTACCCCTTTTATAGATCATTCATAAGACTTCTCTACCTTTTACAAGTGATCCATTAACCTTAGGGTTAGCTTGACTTATTCTTGCATCACTTGCCTAGTTCAGGGCCACTAGTACAAAAGCCCTTTTAGTAGAAGAAGAAGCACTCATCAAAAAGGTCCTTAGGTTAGAATTTAGCAGTTTAGCACATTAGCTTGCACTTCAGATGATCTTGAACTCTATGTCTCCTTGCCAGCTGAGATGACCTGCCTCAAACATGAGTTTGGCACCCATGTATTCTTTATGAATTAGGGGGAGATTCACTACCTTTTAGACATTAAGGTTACCTGCAACCACTCAGCCCACACAATTTCCTTGTTCCATGGCCAATATATTAATATCATGATTAAAATCTACAGACTTGACTCTGCCAACCCAATATTGACACCAGAACAAACTAAACTATGTTTATCACACACATACTCCCCAAATACTGTGGATGAGCTTGTGGACATGCACAATATGCCATATTAAAATGCTGTGGGAGTGCTTAACCACTGTATCATCATGACTTACCTGGATATTGTGCATGCTGTGCAATAGATTGCACAGTTTGCCACAAATTCTGGGTCCATCCATTGAATGGCAGTAAAGTGCATCCTCAAATACCTCAAATGCACCTGTGATTTTGTTTTAATCCTTGGTGGTCCTGATGTAGCATAGTCCCTTATTTCCCACACTTATTCTGATGCTGAACATGCTGGCTCCCCAGATTGTGCCCATTCCATCTCTGACTATGCTCTTATGCTTGGCCATGGCATTTTTTCCTGGTTTGTAAAGAAACAAATGGCAACTGCATTATTCATGGTGAAAGCAGAGTATTACTCTGCTATCCATGTTGGTCATGAAATTCTCTGGGTCTATCACCTGCTTGCTGAACTCAGACTGGGGCTGTCAACCCCTATATCTCTTTGCCTTGACAATACTGCCACTATTTATATTTTTACAACTCTGGATAAGATATCTGCTTGTACTCATCACATTTGTGTCTTTTATTTCTGGCTTTGTGACAAAATTGCATACAAGAAAATTGCTCTGGAACATGTCCCTTTGTTAAAACATATATCCAGTATGAATGAACTGTTAAAATGTATACCAATCTCCTTCCTGAATGAAACTCTATTTGCTAGTGAGCAAAGGTCAGGTTCCAGCACCTTAGTGGTGCATGAACCTAAGGGAAGGTCATACTCCAGAAACTCCAGGGATATCTGGAGACTTCCAGAGGAATTCAGGAAGGATTGGTTGATTGGACAGAACTCAGCTTCACCTTATATGGTATGCCCTTGCACTTTCTGGTGTCTCAATTTATATAGATGTTGGAGGTAATTTGGAGAGCTGTTTCTATGCTCAACAAGAGGGACAGGCAAGATGAGAAGAGTTAAGCCTAGTCATGGGGGTGGGACCTTATGATTCCTTCAAGGATATCACTTGGCCTCAAAGATGCTTCAGAGTAACCCAGAGGGTCAAAGTAAGCCTATGGGCTCAGGCAGAGTAAGAATGATAACAAGGGGATATTTATGTTGATATTCATACTAAGGTACAAGATACAGGAATATAGTACTTATACTTTAGAGAGGCAGAACTATCTAAGAGTATAGCAAAATAAAACAGGTGCAAACTCAGAAGCAGAGCAGATGTCTAAATATCTAAGCAATAAATGGAGATGTCAGAGGAAACAATGTTCAATCATGTCAGACTGAAACTAAGAGATGACAGGAAGAAGTGAGGGGAAACAAGGAACAGGAATGGAAACAGGAATAGCAATAGTAACTAAAAGCAGAACTAGGAATGGTGTTATATTAGAGTAGTTCAGAGAAGGCAAAGTGAAACTAAGGTAGTACTTAACTGGAACAGAGATAGGACTAGAAATGAAATAGGGCAGAGCAGGAGTGAAGGATCAGGGAGTATTATAATTTTTATTCCATTTTTCCATTATTTGTAATATCACTCTAACTCTTTATCTAGTTACATCACATGACCATTTCACATCTTCACATCTTCACAACTTCCCTTTTCACATTTTACCTCTTCACATTATCACTGGTCTAGACTAATCTAGACTATGACATCATTGTCTTATGTTGTTCTCATGTATTTCTAGGTCCCTGCTCCTCTTTTGCTATTGATTGGCTTACTGTACAATAGTTTAGGGCCAGTCCATCTTACATGGTCTGTGTACATTACTATAGCATATATAAAGGAGAGGTGCAAGCCTGGTAACCCCAGTCTTGCATACTTGAGCTCTCTCTTTAGCTTTCACAAGTTCAAGCCTCTTTTCTCTTATCTTTCTCTTGCCTAGTTCTGTTGGCTCTAAGTTCAAAGCCATTATTCAGCAGCAGCAGTAGAGTGCCCTCAGGCCTCAGAAGATCTCAGTAGTTTAACACCAAGATGGTGTTTCACTTGTGCAAGACTATATTACTGTTGGTGCCACAGCAGAAGTTATAATTAGTTTTATAAGCCCCAGACAAACTTACCTTTGGGGGCATGAGCAGACATTGATAGAGTTGGTAGACAAAGCAATTTTAGGATTCAATAAAGATGACTCCAAGAGGGAGGCCTTCCAAAAGAAGTTTGATGATTTTAATAAGCAGATCACTCTAGATTTCACTGCCAAGAAGGCCAGAGACCACAAGGTAGTGACTTTGGAAAGACTCAGGACCCTTCAACCATCTGCAGTACTCAGGATTCCTTGACAAAGTTTCAGAATCATAGGAGCATCACTAATTCTCCACCCTCTCAGTAAATGTGTCATATATAGGAGAAGGAGAGTACAGAGTGAGGGAGGAGCAGGAAGGAGAATCCAGCCCAGAGATACAAGAACCAGAGTATATCTGACCAACCATCTTGATTACATCTCTGAGCCAGCCAAGTACAAGATCACATGGGTGGTCAAGCAGTCTATTCCAGCCAATCACATTTATACCTTTTTAGCAGAAACAGAAGAAATAATCAATGTCTGAAGACAATGCAGGTGCAGCTAAGTTGTTAAAAGAATTAAGGAAAGGAGTTGGAAGAAAGATAGCCAATCTGGGGAAATGGGATGGTGATAGAAGAAAGTGAAGGTTATAATGGGCCAATATTAGGATTTGGCACCAAGAACAACCCTGGAAGAATGATCATGTTATGGTAGCTGTGATGCTATCACAACTGAAGGGAAAGGCTGCAGGATTTGCTCAAGTAACTCTGGAAGATTGCCTAGACAAAGGCATCTGACTGGATTGGAATAAGCTAACTCACATCATAAAAAAGTATTTCCACTTCAACAAGTTAGCTCATGAAGCCCTGAAAAGATAGAAGGGCTAAGGTATATAGAAAGGATAGACAAATTTCTGCAGAAGTTCAAGATTTTGATGAAGAACTCCAAGATCTTCATGAAACATGCATCCAAACTCCTCAGAGAACAAGTTCAGTATCACATATATCAATAGGCAGTGCTACAAGATTTAAAGGAGATCTTTTTTGGACTAATGAAGCAGTTTAGAATCATAGGTCACATCTATGAATGCATGGCAGTTGAGTGCAATGTGTTACAGTTGCTTTCTGGACTTTGCATAGATAATGACTAAAATCCTAACTTGGTATGGCCTTGGGGTTGTGCCAGTATCAATGTTGGTTTCAGTATAAAGAATAGATGATGTGATGAATAGAGGCCTAACCCTAAAGGGAAACTAGAACTTATAAAGGGGAATAACTCAGAGTAGCTAGGCCTGAGGAGCTGGGTTCAAACACCTTGGTTGCTTCTAGGACTAGAGATCTAAACAACAAAGTGCTCCAAGCTGGGGAGCTAAGAGCTATATGAACAGCTATTTATACTATCTAGAGCAGTGCACAGATCACCAAGTTAACCAGGGATAAAATGGAAGAGAAGCAATAGAATAGAAAGGAAGATTTTAGAATTAACAGATATGAGTATAGCACCTTAGCCTTAAGGCTAAGAAGATCCCATTTGAATCTCTGTCATAGATCAGATCCATTAATCTAGATTCAGATCTAAGATTCAAGATCAGATATCATCTAGATTAGATTGGGAGATATCATCATCTGAGATCTGCTGACTAATCCTGTGCTAACCCTTTAGTTGAGAAATACTCTGATAAAAACTAACTATAGCCTAGGGTTTAGCTCAATCTGGTATGAAAGTCTCATGGTCACATGATGGTTATGTGACTCTTGTGCTGGTGAACATTGCCATTTATAATACAATGCTCCTGCCCCAATGTTCACCAGTCCCAGGGATTCTTCTTCTTCTTCTCATCTGCAGTATCCTCCTAATAACTACTTTCAACCATAACCCCCCTGGCAATCTCCTCCTTGCTTCACTGCCATAGAAACTCAACCAGGTAGAGGTGTACCCATGGAGGTGAATGCACAAACAATCATTGGAGGGCAGAAATGTTGAAAATGCCATAAAAAAGGATATATAGCAAAGAACTATAGATCTAACCTGTCATTTACCCCCCTGTATAAGCAAGGAGCCAGCACCCTGGCTATAAACAATAGGGCCACATCCTGAAGGCAGGTAGTCACCTTTGGTGATTTTGAAGAATTTCCCAGGCAGCTGAATACTTATGAAGCAGCCCCAATTGATATAAGAATTTTGGCAGCAGAGGCTGCAAGGGAAAAGGCACAAACCTTAGAAGTAGAAGAAATTCCAGAGGAAAGTATGTACAGTGATGAAGCCAGAGCTTACTGGCAAGATGTGTTTGCAAATGAGGCAAAACATTTAAAAGAGTAGAAGCTTCTATTAATTGAGGTAATAGAAGTTCTTTCAAATTTCCTTCTTTTTCTGGTGCTGTGATATTTAATTGTACTACCATCAATATAGTTTTTTCTACCCAAGAGGGGTCTCAAAAGAGCTTGGCCAGGGATCTTCAACTGGTGCTTAATTTCTCTAAGAAAAAAAGAAAAAATTTCTCCTCTTATTATTTGCAGCTTACCTTTAACAGAAATAAAGAAAACCCTCAACATACTCAGTGAAAAAGACAAATTTATGTTGGAAACCCAAGTAAAAGGAAAAGGAAAAGGAAAGGTATGGACCAAAATGGAAATGCTAATGGCCTTATTAGATACAGGGACCATAGTTACATTTATTGACAAATGGTTGGTTGAAAAATATCAAATTACTCAGATTCCATTACATCAAAAAGTAGTGGTTATCAATGCTAATGAATCTGAAGGAGTTGGAGGAAAACTCCATTACAAGGTAACACTAAGAATCAGTTTTGTAGATACAACAGATATTAGGTACAAAGAAGAAATCAGTGCTTTGGCATCCACATTAGGAATCTTGGATATGATCATAGGGTATGATTGGTTCAAACATCATAACCCAATTATAGATTGGTGACAAAAGAAGATCAGTTTCCAAAAGGTCAAAATTGCAAGTCAAGATACCAAAACAGATCTAGTGAAATTAGAGAAACAGATACCATTAGATTTTTGGAAATTCTTAAAAATATTTTCACAGAAAGAATTAGAAAGAATGCCAATGTACAAGCCATGGGATTATGCCATTGAGTTAAAAGAAGGATTTATCTCAAAGAAAGGATGAATTATTTCCTTAGCCAACTTAGAAATAAAGAAAGTTAGGGAATTTATCAAGAAAGAAACAAGCAAAGGATATATACAGCCATCAAAGTTGCCACAAATCTCACCCATATTTTTCATTGGTAAGAAAGACAGAGGAAAAAGAATGGTCATTAACTACAGATACCTCAATAACTGGACAATAAAAAACAATTATCCTCTACCTTTGATTTCTATACTAATTAATCAATTAAAGGGCACAGATATATTTACCACTCTAGATCTCTGATAGGGGTATAACAATATCTGCATGTGAGCTGGTGAAAAATGGAAAGGTGCCTTCATAACACCTATAGGGGCTTTCAAACCCCTGGTAATGTATTTTGGCATGTGTAACAGTTCAGGGACTTTCCAAACTATGGTTAATGATTTATTTCAAGATTTATGGGAATTTATGCTGGTATATATTGATGATATTATTATTTTTTCAAAAGGGAAAACAATGGCATAGCACAATACATTGGTAGCACAAGTTCTTTAATGTCTACAAGATAATGACCTTTTTCTAAAACCCTCCAAATGTCACTTTACTCAAGAAAAGGTGGACTATTTGAACATGGTAATGTCTAAAGATGGGGTTGAGATGCAGATGAATAAGGTTCAGGCTATTCAAGATTGGCCTATATCTTATACTCTCAAACAAGTGCAAGCCTTTCTGGATCTTGCAAATTATTATCATCATTTTATTCAGGGTTTTGCTGATATTGCTCATCCTCTCAATGATCTTACTAGGAAAGAGAAAACCTTTTCTTGGAATGCTTCCCAACAAAAAGCTTTTGTCACTATCAAAAACATCATGAGTACCACCCCTTTTTTGGTTTATCCTGATTCCACCAAGCCCATACGCATGGAAACAGATGCAAGTGACATTGCAACTGGAGCAGTCCTTTTGTATCTCAGTAATGGTCATTGGCAGCCCACTGCTTATTTATCCCATTCTCTCACACCTGCTGAAAAGAATTACCCTATCTATAACAAAGAACTTTTAGCTGTCATTCACACACTCAAAGAATGGCATCATCTGCTTATTGATTGAGTCAATTTTGAAATCTGGACTGATCATCAAGCACTTGAACATTGGAAAAAGCCACAAGATTTATCAGATCATCAAGCTAGATGGGTTGAAATACTCATGGAATATCATTTCACCATTGTCTATAAATCTGGTACATTCAATGGTCAAGCAGATGCTCTCTCTCATTGTGTGGATCATGGCACCATTTTCCATGAACCCAATCATCAAGTGGTAGTTCTTCCACCCTCTTGCTTTACTCCCCTTCCTGCAAAGTCTTCTTACTTACTTAATACATTCCTTTTGGATGTTATTGTGGCTACTTTGGACATTCTTCAAGATAACATGCCAGGGTTGTGTTATAATGCTAATGAAGGTTATTTATTACACCAAAAAACAAACACAATATTTATTCCAGAAGAATTATGTATGGAAGTGTTATGATTATGCCATGACTCTCCTATTGCAGGTCATGGAGGACAACAAAGAACTCTACATATGCTCAGAAGATATTTCTATTGGCCAGAAATAACAAAAGACACTTTTAGCTATATCAAGACCTGTCAAGTGTACTCCCTTATGAAGGATTCACAAAAAGCACTAGTAGGCAAAATTTTACCATTACTGATTCCTTCTAAACCTTGGGAATATATTTCTACAGACTTTATAACAGGACTTCTACCTTCAAATGAATTTGATGCTATTCTGATAGTAGTTGATAGATTTTCAAAGGAAGTAGTTTTTATTCCATGTTCTTTTTCAAAGACTTCTTCTGATTTAGCAAAGCTTTTCAGGGACAATGTTTGGTGTCATCATGGTTTACCAAAGACTATAGTTTCAGACAGGGGTCCACAATTTGTTTCAGTCTTCACTTAAGACCTCTGTTTATTTTTAGAAATTAAGCAGAAACTTTCCACTTCTTTTCACCCACAGACAAATGGTCAAACAGAACAGGTTAACAGAGAATTGGAGCAATACTTGCAATTATATGTTACAAAAGAACAAGACAAATGGGCAGAATGGATCAAGATAGCAGAATTCTCCCACAATAACACTTTCTCTTCTGCTATCAAAAATACTCCATTTGTAGTTACACAGAGATATAATCCTCATTTGAGTTTTACTCTGGATCATCATTCAAATACTTTTGCTGAGGAATTACAAGCTACACATCAGCACACTCAGCAAGCAATTCAACAACCTCAGAAAAGAATGAAAAAGCAATTAGAGAAGAAATGTTTTGAAGCTCCATTATATATAGTCAGGCAAAAGGTTCTCTTATTCACAGAACATCTATGATTACTCTATTCATCTAAAAAGTTATCACAAAAATGGATAGAGCCCTATGAAATCATTAATATCATGCCTAATACTGTCAAGCTTTGATTACCTCATGATATTCTCATTCATCTGGTTGTTAATATCTCTTGCATAAAACCATATCAAAATTCACTTCCTAATTAACCAGTTCATCATCCTGATTCAATTCATGTTACAGAAGATTGGAAATTTGAATGAAAAGTAGCTTATATTGTGGATTTTAGATTTTACAAAGGCAAACTGGAGTATTTAGTCCATTGGAAAGGATTTGATGAGGTAGATCAAACTTGGGAACTATGAGATCATCTACAAAATGCACCTGACCTTATCAAAGCCTTTTATTAACAACATCTGTCAGCCCTTTGATATCTTTTTTCTATCTCTCTTCAAGATTTTCAAGCCCAGTTTGTTCTCTATTCTAATTTGACCATTAGTCAACCTCTATCTTACTCTCATCTGGAATTTGAGAGCTAAAGACAGAATAGTGTTATAATTTTTATTCCATTTTTCCATCATTTGTAATATCACTTTAACTCTTCATCTAGTTACATCACATGACCATTTCACATCTTCACCATTTTACATCTTCACATCTTCCCTTTTCACATTTCATCTCTTCACATTATCACTGGTCTAGACTGGTCTAGACTATGACATCATTGCCTTGTGTTATCCTCATGTATTTCTAGATCTCTGCTATTATAGTTCACATTTTTCATTTTTTAATCACATGATCTTATCTTATCTTTCCACATGGTTATCTAATCTTTTATCTTATCTAGTCATATGACAGGTCACATGACAGGTCTAGACCCAGGGCATAGGGTTAGCCTCATGTTTTCAGCCTGGATTTCATTTCTGTCATTTTTTTATTTCAGAAGCCTCATTTCTCTTCAGCCATTGGCTATTCTCACAAGTGCTTCTTTTCCATTTGATGGTGCCTAAGGGTCTGTGGGAATATTCCCATCAGGGTCTTGGTCCATGTGCCATTCTGTATCATATAAATACTATAGCTTAGCACATCTCAAGCCCCAGTCTTGAGCACTTGTATCTTTCTGTATAGTGGTCTCACTAGTGACTTCTCTATCCATTTTACTTTTGCTTTCATTTCACCAAAACTGACATTGACAAGCCCTTGATTAGGGTTAGAACATATCACTGCAACATTAACATTGTTAACCATAACACTTGCTCAAGACTACTCTACTAGTCAAGGGCATGCATCACAGAAAATGTTTTTTGATGAAGAAAGAATATTCATGGGGACACAAGGAGCAACTAAAAGATTATATCTTTGAAGCAGTGCTGGGATTTGAAGACGATGATTTTGGAAGATAGTCATTCCAGCATAGATTTGACAATTTTGACAGACAAACCAGAAAAGACTTTGTGAAGAAAAGAGGCAGAGATAGAAAGATCACCACCACAGACTGTTTATGTTCCCTTCATCCCTCTCACAGTCTAAAAACAGTTTCACACATTCCACAGACAGTAGCTCAAACTGTCCAACTTTGACCCTTACACAAGCAACTCCCAAGGAGAAGAATCAACTAAGCTAGGTTCAATCCTATCTGAGCCAGCCCCCATAGAAACTGAATCCCAGAGCTTGCACCACCAGCCCCTCTTCCAGTGATTGACCCCTACTACATGTGGGATAAATATGAGTGGGGATCTTGGAGATATGATGAGAACACTGGTCAAAGAAGTTATGTGGACAGGAGGATTGTCAAAGAAGATTGCTGATCCAGGGAAGTGGAACAGCAAAAAGAAGACATGGAGAAAGTGGTTCACAAGCATGGCCATATGGCATGCAGAACAGAAGTGGAAAAGCAATCAGGAGCAGACAGCAGCTGTATTATCAAGGTTAGAGGGAAGAATGGAAGGATATGCTCAAATTATGCAGAAAAAGTACATCAAAAAAGAAGATGAGTACTATGACATGGGAGATGGATCAGTGGAGAAGTATAGGGTGAATGTGTGGCCTGACTTTGCAGGCATAGCTGGAGAGCTATGAAAATACTTTTACATTGATGAGCTGATACATGAAGCACTCAAAAAGCTAGAGGCTTTATGTCAAAGGAACTCAATCAATGAATACCTTCAGGAGTTTGAGGTACTAAGAGTGGATGCAAGGATCAGTGATAATCATGTGGTCAAGTTAATGAGATCACAGATTTATTACAGGATTTACCAGCAAGTCTGCATGCAAGGCATGTCAGATGATTTAGAGGAGCTAGCCACAATGGTAAGAAGGTTGGGAAGGTCATTTAAAAGGATGGCTATAGAAAGGAATATGCCCACCTTCACTTCTCAATTTAATTCTTCTTGAGCTCCTCCTCCCTCACAATTTCAACCAACTTACAATCTGCAATGTCTCCCTCCTCCTCAATTTATGAAGATTGGCACTCAACCTGGGCATGGTGCACCCATGGAGATAGATCGCCAAGCAGTGATACAGGTCCACACCTGTTTTAAATGTGGTAAGCCAGGGCACATGGCAAGAGATTGTCATGGGGTTTTTAACCCAGCAGTACCATGGCCCTTTAGCAATTATGGCAAAGGACCTCAGCCTCAGGGTCAACAACAGAGGCAACAAGGTATACAGGTGCAGTATGTGCAGCCTGTTCATTTTTCAGATTTCACTCTGCCAGATGCAAATGGTTGGCAAATGGTGGAACCAGTTTCTATTGGACCAGTATACAATATGGCAGATGCTACTCAGTTCCAAGAGATACCAGCAGCATCATGGGGTAGTATGGATGAGGCCTGAGTGTATTTCCAAGATGTCTTCAAAATGGAAAGGAAATAGAAGAAAGCTGCAGGAAAAGTTTGAGGGAATCTGTTAGATTAGAAACAGAACTCCCAGTATGTTCTTCTTTGTCATCTTGTTCATTTAATGTTCATACAATGAAATGGAATTGGGTTATTCCTTCCATGACAGTATTTTGATTGAGTGTGGCCCTGGAAATAGGGTGCTTAATTCTGTCTAATGATATTAACAGACATTTATTTGCAATAGGAAGCAAAGAATGAAAAGATCTAGCCAAGTTATTTAATCAAAAGGAATGTGATGAGTTAGGGGTAAGTGTAAAAATAGATGGTGAAGTTAGAGGAAAAAACAGTTTGAAAATGGAGTTGTGTGGACTAACTTTTGCAATAGTGGACTCTGAAGCATCCATAATGTTCATTGACCAGAAATTCATATGAAAACATGGTTTGTATGAAAAGGATATGCCAAAACCTTTAACAATGTATAATGCTGATGGAATAGAGGGTAATATTGGAAAAATCGCTCACTATGTCATTATTTATATAGCCATAAAAGGAAAAAATGGGAAGTGGCACTGGGAATGCATAAATGCTTATGTTTCTTCTTTAGGAACTCTAGACCTCCTTATAGGATATAATTGGTTCTCACACCATAATCTGGAAATTGATTGGGTTAAGAAAACTATTGATTTTCCTAGGTGTTCAGCCAATTGCGAAACACACCTTATATCAAGATGAGTTACTAAAGAAAAGCAGTCTCAGCTAAAGAAAGAAGTTCCACAAGAATTATGGGAGTTTATTCCAGTATTTTCATGGCATGAGTCAGAATGCATGCCTACCAGAAAGCCATGGGATCATGTGGTGGAGTTAAAAGAAAACTTCATTCCAAAGAAAGGTCATATTATTCCTCTTTCAAATAAAGAAATGAAGGAAATATGTGAATTTGTTGACAAAGAGATGAAAAAAGGTTATATTAGATCATTCAAGTCACTGCAAACATCACCAGTATTCCTTATTAGCAAGAAAGATGGTGGTAAATGAATGGTAATCAATTACAGGTACCTTAATGATTATACCATAAAAAACAATTATCTGTTACCTTTGATATTGACACTAATTGATAGGTTAAACAGTGCTGATATGTTCACCACCTTAGATCTGAGGTGGGGATATAATAACATTCATATGAAAGAAGGCGACAAATGGAAAGGAGCATTTACAATGCCTATAGGGGCTTTTAAGCCTCTGGTAATATATTTTGGGATGTGTAATTCCCTGAGCACTTTTCAGGCAATAGTTAATGATATTTTCCATGATATGTGGGAACATGTGGTCATTTATATTGATGATATTATGATCTTCACAAAGGACAAGAATCAGAACCAACATCTCAAAATAGTCGCAGAAGTATTAGATCATCTTCATTACCACAACCTTTTTCTCAAGCCATTAAAATGTTACTTTGCCCAAGATCAAGTTGATTATTTGGGAATGGTTGTATCTAAAAAGGGGGTACAAATGCAACTAAACAAGACAAGTACTGTCTGAAATTGGCCAATACCTTGCACTATTAAACAAGTGCAAGCCTTTTTAGGATTAGCCAATTATTATCAAAGATTCATTTCAAACTTCACTAATATCACAAGACCCCTTAACTCCCTTATCTAAAAAGATGTCAAATTTGAATGGACATCAGCTTGCATGGCAGCCTTTGTTCATTTGAAAGAAATCCTTACCTCTGAATCCCTCTTATGTTATCTCAATTCCTCTAAACCTGTTCAACTCAAAACAGATGTATTATAATGCACTTTTTCATTTTTACTCTTTTTGGACTTATCCTCACATTACTGTAGCTCTTCACATTGTCACATCATGTGACCCTTTTCACTTCTTCACCTTTTCACTTCTTTACAATTTCACCTTTTCATATTTCACATCTTCACATGGCACAAGTCTAGAGCTATCTAGACTATGCTATCAGAACTCATGTTTACTTCATGGATTTCTAGGTCCCTGCTCTCTTTATTCTATTGGTTGGCTTACTGTACATTACTTTAGGGCCAGCACCATTTACATGGTCTGTGTGCAATCTGTAACAATATAAAAGGAGGTCTGTTCAAGCCTGGGTTTTCCCAGTCTTGCACACTTGAACCTTTATTGTTCTTGTTCCCTCTTGGCTCTTTTCTCTTCACTATTGC
>JBBPKN010001297.1:0-18300 GCA_038089275.1 Pulveroboletus cf. rosaemariae | reverse complement strand
CATAACAGAAGGGAAGAACTGGCAGGTGAGTAATGAGAATAATAATAATGAAAAACATTCATTACATACTGACAATAACTTCATGGCAAGCCCAGCTCAACAACAGCCTCAAGATTCACCACTGGGCATTAATCCCCACAGCACACTGCTTAAGGGGGAGAGCTGAAAGCAAAGTACTAGCAATGGAAGCACTGAACCCTCCACACACATATATGAAGCTCCAGGCAGGAAGTCAGTCAACAACCAAGGCAAACACTTACCAGACAAACCCCAGCACACCATGCCACTCAAGGGGAGAACTGGAGTACAAGTGGCAGAAGCAACAAGCATACTGCATACAAGAACAACAACATCCCAGAGCATGCTGCTTGAGGGGAAGAACTGGAGGACAAGCAGTAGAAGTGATGAGCTTACTGCAGATGAAGATGACACATCCAGGGTACCTGACAGTACAGAGGATGATGTCACAGAGCCAATAATCCTGCAGACATGTGACAACTGGTGGAAGGTTGCCTTGGGCAGAAACATTGAAGGCTGACCAAATGGGAACATCACACACAAATGTGTGGATGCAGACAGTGACAGTAATGTCAAAGAGGAGTGCCAAGGTGCACAGGATGGCCAAGAGAGTGCAGGGACATGTTGTAGCATGCTAATCAAGGGAAAGAAAGTAGCTGTGACTACATATGAGCAGCCTGCAGCACAAGCTGATGAAGATGATCAGCATACTCCACGAGGCAACAATGATGTACCAATAGACCTCCACAAGCTGCATATACCACCTGACAAGCCCACACAGCGAAACAACATACCCCCAGGCATCAAGCTTGAGGGGGAGTGGAGTGACCAGGTTGAGCTGAGTGATGAAGCACTCACATTGATGATATCAGGACCTGAGAAGCAAGCCAGGTATTCAAGCATTGATGCAATGGACTCACCGAGCCATGATATATGGCCACAAGGCCAGTCAGAAGCTGGCACGAATGCCAGGGCAATTGTGAGCTCACAATATGTGTTGCACAATTGGCCAAATGGAGACGGCGAGGTAGTGAAGCTGAGACCATCAATTGACCCTGTGGACACGACGGGTGATGATCAACATCATCCAGACATATCTGCAAAGCCATCTAACCAGCCAGCAGGCATGGACAAAAGGGATGGTGAGTTAAGGGTTGCAAAGAGGGTCGAGAAGGGAGCCGAGGGAGTGTCGAAGATGTCACAAGCTTTAAAAGTAAGTATAACAGCAACAGTCGATGACGACGTACCAGGAGACCAGGATATAGTGCCAGGAGGCAAGCAGGGCAAGCTAGACAAGCCCAGAGGCAGAAAGCGCGTTTGGAGGCGCGAAAACGATGGCGACGGATCTGCAGTGGATGAAGATCAACGGCGGATGGATGGCGCAACGAGCAACGCGCACACTGACTCAAAACAAGTCGATATGAGAATGCTAGCTGGTAATCAGTCGAGTCAGCATGGACAGCGCAAGTGCTCAATGATGCACGTACCTGAACCATCCACATCACCTTCCAATCATCCCAGATGATGTCTGAAGCACGTCAATCCACCACGCCAACGAGGACGACTAAAGCTGATCCAGGGCAATCAAGTGTGCGCGCACTTAGCGCGAGCGACCAAATTAGGCAACTGCGCTGATGCTGCCAACGGCGGCTCGACGGACACAAAAAATTGTTTATGGACGAATCACAGTTATTCTTTGATATTTAATTCAGGTATCAACATTCTTTTATTGTTTCCCTCTTTCTTTTGGGCAAGCATAAACCTTGCCAGGATTTCTGCTTAAGGGGGAGTGTTGGAATTGGTTGACTACCAACGCACTATAGCTTACATAAGCTAATAACTGCATCAGACCATTAGTAACCTTAGGATACTTAGTGACTACAAGTATCCTGCAGTTTCCTGCAGTTTCAACACCTTGAACTCTCCCTTGAGATCGACACTTTGTCCGTTTCATCGTACGGCTGGTCTGTCAGGTAGTATGGTCGTCTCGTATGGCATGTTAAGCATGTCTATTTGAGCACGTCGAGTGCCTGGTTTCGGAGCTATATCGGAGTGAGAAAGAATGACATAAGGGGCGGGAGCGCAAGAGCGGGCAAATGGTCGGGCGGAGGCATCATGCCGCGCCATGCTGATATTTTGTGCTGGAGTCAGTCGTGGATTCATTGTTGGGACTGATGAGGCGCTGACGAGGCCGATTCGAGGCCGATTTAATTTTTGAGGCTGCGAGAGGGGGGGTCTCAGAGACTTATTACCACCTACAAAGGAAATGGGTCTCTAGGACCCTTATTGCCTCCGAATAGTGCTGCCTGAGGTGGCCCTCTGCTCGTTGCTCTTAGCTTTACGTCAGTGCAACATAGATCTGTTTCAGCCCCAACAAACCAGCATCACCCCGATACGATCGTTGTCTAGATCCTCTCAATGAATTTTCCGCGTTTAGGCATCTCCACAGCCTGAATACAGCGACGCTCTCCTCGGGTAATTGAAACAAGCACGCAGAGGAATGATGCTAGAATAATCACGGTGAACAACTGATGATCTGTGCCAAGGCGGTACGACCGCCCACCTTGGCGCTGTGGCAAGTGTGTCCCACTCCACCTAACCAATGACACACATAGCCGGACTTGCGGTGAGTCACGGTGACTACATTATACACCAAACAATTGCTCAAAAGGGTAATCAGCGCCATCTCAAGATGAAGACGAGCGGATTGTCTTCTGTGGGTTACACTTAGTAGTGGATTGGAGAGTGCTGACTGATCGACTGTGACGAGGAGATTGAGGACGGCAAGGATTTTGTTGGCGAGGTTCATACTGGACGGCGGATGTGGACGCAAGGCATACCACCTCGAACTAGGATGTTTCAGGCTCTGGTGGCCGAGCCTGCCACTCGTTTTGTAGGGCATTACGGCAAATAAATTTGGGCTAGACCTAACTGTGTCTTCAGAGCGGACCTGCGGATTCAATGGACTAACTAATAATGAAAATCCAACGCCTTTCTACGGATCCATAATAACTTGCCGCTCCTGTCTCATAAGAGTGGAATACAAACTGGTTTCTCGTGAGAAATCGGTCCAAATTCAGCATGGAGTTTGAGCCTTTGCTCAGTTCTGCAGAGGCATACTGCATAATATAGATCATGTAAGCCTCTCGATCCCACTAGAACCATACCCGATACGGGACGGAACTGCCACACAGGCTAATAAAATGTTGAGCGGCGAGTCTCCTCCAGCACAGCAGCCACTTTGCTCTTTCCAAGCAAATGGTGAGTTATTCTCCAATGAGACCATATCAAGGACGAAGCATGACAACTGTTACATTGCACAGATAGAATGCGTTTGAATTTTGTGGGTAAGGGTGATGCTGATTTTGAGATGCAGGGCATATTGAGACTTCATGCCTTAGGCTCTGGCAGTTAAGCATATAGTGATTGTTAAGCTCAATCCTTTTGGCGATGACTATGAATAGGCCCTGGCTATGATGGTGCTATCAGAAAAAAGTCGTCACTCTGATGACTCCACGAATGATTTCCAAAGACAGGTCGGCACCTTGGTTCTGACTGATAACAACTCGCTAAGCCTTGCAGCACTAGTACGTTTGTTATTGGAAATTAATCGGCCAATTATCATCGCCATAATTCTGGGTACGATATTCGAACTCTTCACCCGTTCTCTGATGGCACATCCCGTAAAGACACATCAAATTAGTGCTGCTGGGCGTTCGGTTAGACTTCGAGATTCGCTCTAGATTTGTATAGAATTTTTTTTTCCATGAACTAACCTGGACTTGGTAGTCCGATCTCCGTACTTCCAGGTTTGGCCCCCGGCGCCCCACGAAGACTGATAAAATGGCTAGTCGCTTCCTCGACCCACTGCAGCTACTTTCTCCCGTAGGACCACGTACTGGTGAGCGATCCCCAAATGATTCATGTGAAGGACAAGCCATGATCTCTGTTAGATGGCAGACAAAATGCTTTTCGTGCGGCTCATGCTTGTAATGTTTTTATTATATGCACAAGCTCTCGCTGTCCCAGCGGATACATTGTCCAGTGATCCAGAGTCCGATGCCGCTATCGGTGAGGGACCGATTCTCCGGTGATATTTTGTGATCATCCTCTGACATGGCTTCTATCTTTGTGGGTGATCAGATTTTCAGCCCGCCTAGCTAGGAGGACTAAAGTGATTGCTGCCAGAGTGTGGCGGAACACTTGGCGTAGTATGGAATTGTCGGTTGGGGTCATTTTTGTTGGGGCATCCAAGCATGATTGTGATCCAAGTCAGAGATGTGAAAGCTAATGCCCTTACATTGTCATAGTCTCTTTTTCTGTTTAACATCTTGTTTTTATGACTTCTTCTACACACCATGATTGCCTTGTGCTTGTACTCTTCTGTTTCAGATTTTCAAGTAATCTCAACATGGCTATTGATGAAAGCTGTGGTTGTGTATGTTGCAATTATAATGAGCACCTTTGAGCACAACATGGAATTCTGAAATGATTTTCTGTTTCTTTCTTCTCTGTCAAATAACATTTCACATAAGTTACTTCATTCACATTTAGCCTATCCACAGTGTTATTACAACAAAAGAACAGGCAATAGGTAGTATATAAATCCAATATACAGTGACTCAAAAAATTAACCCAATATTTAGCACTTTTTCAATATTTACAGAATAACTCCACAACAAAAACAAATAAAGCTAAAGTGTAAGTTAATGACTAATAGTAATCAATCAGGGCTATATGACAATACCTGAATTATATAATTCCAATTGAAATTGATTGAGATATGGATAATTTAAAACAGGGACTTATTGAATCAATTATTTTGCTATGTAACAGAAATGCATAAACTGTGTATCTTAGTACTTTGTATGGCCTCCCTTGGCCTTGATCACTGCTGTTATAATCATAACACCAGCACTTTAAACTTTTCATGCTGCACTCTTCCCTACTCATGTGACCATGGGAATCTTACTCCTAATATGGAGTATACACTGATAACTCTAATCTCTGGTTTGTTTTCTTTTACAAGTTTCCCTTTCCTTAAGGTTTAGGGTCTAGGGTACAGAGTTAGATCTCTGAATCTAATCTTCTGATCTTATCTGATCTCAAGGATCACCAATGGATCTAATCATGGCTATTACAGTGTTAAACAGAGTATAATGCTTTCTAACCCTAACTAGCCTGCCTTGAGAGGGTACAAGTGGATTTAATGTCAGATTCAGATTAAGTAGAGTGATGGATGGAATGGGAATACTTAGGGTAGCAAGGTTTAAGGAGCCATCATACTAAGTTACCAGAAAATAACCTATATTGCAAGGTATAAACAGGAACTATGATGTATAAGATAACAAAGTGATTAAGGCTGGGGAGTCTTAAGCCAAAATGCACTGTTATGCACTGGCACTACTTAGCTAAGGGTTATTTTTCATTTTTACCCTAAGCTAAGTTCTCTTTTCTATTTAGTACCACTTTAGCCCCTTTCCTTTATCTTATCATATCAGGTATCATATCATATATCAGACTTTTACCTTATTATAGCATAGCCTTTTATAATGTTATGGCCTAGCCCTCTAATGTCATACCTCATTGCTGCCTTGCTTTCTTTTTACTCTTTACTCCTTATTTGCCATTGGTTCCTATTTAGTTTCCCTTTGCTCTATTCCCTTATTTAGTTTTGTTCTCTATACACTAGCTACCTCATATACTCCTCATGGCCTAATCCATGCACAGTAGATAACAATATATAAAGAAGGGCAAGAGCATAGACTGGTTTTCCAGTCCAGAGCACTTGTTTTTTATTATCTTATTACCTTGTTCTTTTATTTCCTTGTTTTCTTGTTCTCTTGTGCTTGCTAGGCTGCCACTTCTTTGTTTTCTTCAGTATAGGTACCTCCCAAGGTTGTTCCCTCTTGATTTAGTCAGGATTCATAACATGCACTAGCTACTTATACTAATCCTGGATATACATAGACCACCTAGTGGCTCTAGTACAATGCTAAATAAGAAAATAGGGCATAGGGCAAGGGTAAGGGGTATGACTAATGGCCATGTGAAAAAGGGGTATATCAAGGGAGAGGCTATGTAGAATGAAAGAGAAAAGTCAAGGGTTAGTGAAGATTAAATCATACTCTTAGCCATAAGGCTGAGAAGATCTCATCTAGATCTCTGTCATGATTATATCTTGATTCTTATCTGGATCAAGATCAGATTCATTTGAGATTAGATCAGGAGATACCTGTTATCTGTGATACTAGATCTAATCATAAGCATTGCCCATAAATTCAAGAGAAGACTCTGAAGTATCAACTTAATCATATTCTAGGGTTTATCCTTATATGGCATAGGATTCTCATGATCATGTGCTTGATTACATGACACTTGTGCTTCCAAACTTGTTGTTTATAATAATGGCAGATTTCCAGATGTATCTCCTTGGCCTTCTAATCTTAGTGCTCTTTTTATATCCATTGACTCTGATCTTGTATTCCATTAGATTACTCTTTTCTTCCATTCTCCCACATTCACATGGCCTCCTGCTATATTCCTTAGTTAGTATGCCCTATGCCCTGTTTTCTATTCTATATAAGTTCCCATACTAGTGTACATAGTCTACATGGTCTATGCATATAGCTGGGTAATATATAAAGGGCATTCTAGGGTAGTCAAGACTCTTTAGTGTTATGGTTGCAGTGTCAGACTGTGGATGAGGAGCAATAAACCCTAACCTGATGGGGCCCTTGGGGTTGTGCCGGTGTCAATATTGGTGTCAATGAAAGAATAAGAGGGTAAGATGATAAATGCCTAACCCTAGATATAGTGCAGGACTTGAAGAGGAAAGATACTCAGGGTAGCTAGACCTGAGGAGCAAAGTCCAAACACTAGCTTGTTTATTAAGATGCCTAGATGGCTAAACAAACAAGTGCTCAAAGCTGGGAAGCTAAGAGCTACATAAATGGTCTACTTATACTATCTAGGGTAATGCACAGACCACCAAGCCTGTCTGGGATAAATACTAAAATGGTAACTGGGCATAGGGCAAGGGTAAAAGGTATGACTAAAAGGCCATGCATATTAAGGGTCTAAATGAAAGAGAAGTAATAGAATGGAAAGGAAAACTTCAGGGTTAACAGATATTAAGACAGCATCTTAGCCTTGAGGCCAAGGAGATCCCATCTGGATCTCTGCCACAGATCAGATCCATCAATCTAGATCCAGATCTAAGATTCAAGATCAGATGTCATCTAGATTAGATTGGGAAATACCATCATCTGAGATCTGCTGCTAATCCTATGCTAACCCTTTAGTTGAGGTATACTCTGAATAGAACTAATCATAGCCTAGGGTTTGGCTCAATCTGGCATAGGAGTCTTATGATCACATGCTTGTCATGTGATTCTTGTGCATCTGAACTGTTTGTTCATAACATTTAGTCTTGATCATTTTGTGAATACAGTTCTTCTTAGGATTCTCCACTTTCTTTACCAGAAGAAAGAAGTCTATTCTATTCAAGTCCATGCCAGTCTATCTTTGAATTCTTTTATAAAAGTACCCCTTTCTGGTTGTCCTTTCATCTAGCCTCTTAGGGTTAGGTTTCTCTTATGTTTCTTCTTATTCTTAGTCTAGAGATAGCCTTAGTATTATGGTGTTAGACATTATACAACTCATCCTAACCCTAAACAATCTGCCTTAAGAGAGTATGATGGTTTTGGTGTCAGATTCAGATTAAATAGAAAGAAAGCAGTATGGACTCAGGGTAGCAAAGCCTGAGGAGCCATTTACACTAGTGTCTAGAGACAATCCTTGTATTGGCAAGAGCTATCTAGAAGTAAGAACTAAGATGGTATAACAACAAGTAATTAAAGCTAGGGGCCTTGTACTATATCTCACTAGCTATATATACCTATCCTAAATGCACACAGACCATCCCTGGGGCATAGAGCAATACTAAATAAGGAGTTAGGGTATAGGATGTGCTGGCTGAGAGTATGACCAATGGGCCATGCAGAATAGGTATATATAAAGAGACTATGTAGGAATGAAAGTCAAGAGTCAAGAGTAAGTGGAGATTAAACCATGCCCTTAGCCATAAGGCTAAGGAGATCCTATCTAGAGATCTGCCACAATTAGATCTGATCCTCATTTAGATCTAGATCCAGATTCATCAAAGATAAGATTAGGAGAGTATCTGTTATCTAAGATGCTAGATTCAACCCTATAAGCTATGCCTGTAATCCAAGACAGACTCTGAATAACAACTTAATCATATTCTAGGATTTATCCTTGTTTGGCATAGAAGTCTCACAATCACATGCATTGTCACATGACTTTTCTGCTAGTGAACTTGTCATTTATAACACTTAGAGAATCCTGAGTTGTAACAACTGCTTCTAACCTTCTAGGCATACTCTCAATCAAATTCTAATATATCTCTAATAGAATATTATTTCATACTTCCTTCATTTTCTTCTATAACTTTCAGATCCCTTTTAGTGTTCTTTTATACTTGGCCAGCTTCTTCTTGAGACAAACCCATTGATGTTTAATAAAACTGATATTTGGAGACTATGCAGGCCAGTCTAGAAAAGAGATGTTATTATCTTCTATCTATTTCTGGGCCTTTTTTGAAGTATGTTTTGAATTATTATCCTGGTGAAAAATTACCTCCTCTTTAGGAATTCCACTTTCCTCTAGGCTAGGCAGCATGTGATTCTTCAAAATGAACATATACTGATTAGCATCCATTTTTCCCTTAACCTCTGCAAAATGCCCTACTCTACTCTATTCCATATATCCCCATACTATGATGTTTCCACCTTCATGCTTGACTATTCCTTGCATCTCTCTCTAAATTAACCTCTCTTCCTCCTCTTTTCAGATTCACTGCCTTTTATCTGACTCAAATCTGTTGATTTTAGTCTCATCTGACCAAACTATTCTCTTTCAATCCTCCACAGTTCACTTTCTGTACTTTAAAGCAAAGGCCAATCTTCTCTGCCTATACCTTGCATTAAGCAAGGGCTTTTTTTTCTTTACCACAGCCTTAAATAAATATTTCTTGAAAATATTCCTAATAGTTTGAAAAGTAACTGAATGGAAAATAATAATATTGATATTGTTGGTAGCCTAAATAGCATTGATAGCCCTGCCAAATCTAATTTGTAAGCAAATAGAATATTAATTTGTAGAAAAAAGCTTGAAGGAGTGATTAGAAAAGAGCATTTGACAATTGAAAAGAATATTATAAAGAGTTCTAATGATATTTTCCTTTTGAGCAGAAAAGATAGGATATATAGTAAATTATAGAGTTGTGAGGGCATTGGATGTGGTTATATAGCACTGGATGCACTGCCCTGTGGCTATTAGACACTGCCTAATAGGCTGTGTGCATTGCTATTAGGCTGTTTATGCATTTCTATTGCATAGCAAAATAATTGATCCAATGAGTTTCTGTTTTAAATTATCCATATCTCAATCAAGTTTGATCAGAATTGTATAATTCTAATATGGTCATGTAGCCTTGATTCACTACTATTAGTCATTAACTTTCACTTTAGCTTTATTTGTTCTTGTTGTGGAGTTATTTTATAAACATCGAAAAAGTGCTAAATATTGGGTCAATTTGTTAAGTTACTATAGTACTGAAAACACTACTTCTATAGTATAGAAAAGACCATTGTTGATTTAAAAGGATAATCTTGATTTACATAGGATTAGCAAGAAAGGGGAAAGTATAATGAACCACAACAAATAGACTAACAAAATATGTCAGAATATTGTTATGGTATGCAATATTGCACACTGTGCAGATGAGCTATAACCCTAACCTGATGTCTTTTTGGGGTTGTGCTGGTGTCAATGTTAGTATCAATATAGAAGAGTAAGATGGTAAATGGATAATGCCTGCCACTAGAGGTGACATAGGACTTAAAAAGGGTAAATGCTCAGGATAGCTAAGCTTGAGAAGCTGGGTCCAAATACTAGCTTGTCTATTGAAATGCCTAGAGGGCTAAACAAACAAGTGCTCAAAGCTGGGGAGCTAAGAGCTACATGGGTGGCCTATTTATACTATATAGAGTGATATATGGATCACCAAGCCTATTTGGGATAAATACTAAAATAATAACTGGACATAGGGCATGGGTAAAGGATATGACTAAGTGGCCATGCATATCAAGGGTCTAAAATGGAAGAGAAGTACAAGAATGGAAAGGAAGACTGCAGAGTCAACAAATATAAAAACAGCATCTTTGTTATAGTTGTAATGTTAGTGTTGTCAATGATGAGCATTTTAACCCTAATCAAGGGCTTATTGGTGTTGATGTTGATGTAATGAGATAAAAGCAAAGATAAGATAGGAGCCCTAGTGAGGTCACTTGCAGTAGTATACAAATGCTCAAAACTGGAGCTTGAAACATGCTAAGACTATAGTATTTATATGGTACAGAAAGGTGCACAGACCAAGACCCTGATGGGAGAATTCCCACAGACTCTAAGGCACCATCAAAAAGAAGAGAAGCACTTGTGAGAATAGCCAATGGCTAAAAGAGAGTGATACTTCTGAAATAAAAGAAGATAGAAATAAAAAGCAGGCTGAAGACATGAGGCTAACCCTATGCCCTGGGTCTAGACCAGTCATGTGACCCATCACATGCATAGATTAGATAAAAGATTAGATAACCACATGGAAAGATAAGATAAGGTCATGTGATCAAAGTTTTGAAAAAGTAAACTATAATAATCTTAGTCTTAAGATCAAGGAGATTCCATTTGGATCTTTGCCACAGATCAGATCCATCAATCTAGATCCAGATCTAAGATCTAGATTAGATATCATTTAGATTAGATCAGAAGATACCATTATCTGAAATCTGCTGCTAATTCTGTACTAACTCTTTAGTTAAGGTAAACTCTGAATATAAGACACAAATCTTGTGTATCAAGCTGCTGAGAACTTCTGAGGCCTGAGAGCACTCAAATACTACTAAGGTTGAAGGCTTTGGACTAGAGCCAACAGAACTAGGCAAGGGATATAGGAAAAGAGGCAAAAGACTTGAACTTGTGAAAGCAAAGAGCTCAAGTGTGCAAGACTGGGATTAACCAGGCTTGCACCTCTTCTTTATATATGCTACAGAAGTGTGCACAGACCATGTACAATGGACTGGCCCTAAACTATAGTACAGTAAGCTATTCAATGGCAAAACCAGAGTGGGAACCTTGAAATACATGAAGTAAACATAAGGCAATCTAGACCAGCCTAGACTTGTGACCAAGTAAAGAGGTGAAAGTGTAAAGAAGTGAATAAGTGAACAGGTGAAGATGTGAAAAGGGTCACATGATGTGACAATGTGAAGAGTTGCAAGGGTGAAGTGAAAATAGAAAAAAATGTAATAAAAATTATAACAGAATAAAACTAATCATAGTCTAGGGTTTGGCTCAATCTGGTATAGGAGTCTCATGGTCACATGATGGTCATGTGACTCTTGTGCATCCAAACTGTTCATTTGTAACAAATATTTGATAAGGGTAAAATATACTTTCTAAGAATTGCAATGAAGATTGCAAATAAACTATTTGTAAAAGATAAAACAGTTACCAATTTGCAAATCTATAAAACACAAGAAGAATAATGTGATTTGCAAATGCAAAAAGTAAAAAGAGTAACTGTAAATAAAACAAGATTTGAAGAAAGAAAAAAATCATAGTGTTATAAAGTAATACTTTAGCACTAGTTCTAGTTATGTGATCTCACATGATTGTGCACAAGGAACCCCTTAAGTAAAACCCTAGTCTGTGATTTATTTCTTCATTCAGAGTTTACCTCACAGTGATTACATAATAGATTATCTGACAAGGATTTTTCCTGGATCTTCCCTGGAAATGCCCAGTGGTCTTATCTCCATGGACCTTAAGAATCTCATCTGAATCTGGATCTCAGATGCATCTGTGGCAGATCTATGGATTACATCTTATCTATGGCAGAGATTTCCATCCTTATGGTTACCTTACCTCTAACTCTGCACTTCCATTTCATTTTATATCTGCTTATTCTCATGGCTTACTGCAGATAGTTAGTTATTTCTTAATCATGCCCTATGCCCAGTTTTCCTTTTAGTTAGAGTTTCTATACTAGTGCATGTAGATTATCTAATCTATATACCAGCCTCTGGAATATATAAGAGCTAGGGTGGCAAGCTGGGTTTTTCCCAGTCTTACTTACTTGAGCTCTGATTTAATCTTTTGTCACCAAAATCTCAGTATTTTTTTCAGTTCCAAGACAATATCTCCTGCTTTTTCAAGTAATTTAGTAGTTCAATAGTGGCTAACAACTCTTACCTGTCATCCTTGCCTAGTTCCTGACCACTAGTACAAAAGCCAAATAGGAGTAATAGAAGAGCATCTACCAAGGAAAAGTTCCTAGCTTAGGGTTAAAAGTAGTTTCAGAATACTCAGTTGTGTTTTACATAGCAATTTTCATATATTAGTAACAAAACTGTTCTAATAAGTAGTTTAGACAAATTTGTAAACATTGACTAATATAAAAGGAGTTACATAGTATATGTATATATATTTAGAAAGCCCTTGACCAGGGCTTTTCAATGATATCTATACAAAGCAACAAAATCATTTCAATATTGGTACTATTTTGATTGTTCTGCAAATAGTTGATATGCTTTTGATACTGGATCTATAGACTTAAATATTGGTAAAAAGCCCAGATCAAGGCCTTTCTAAAAATATATACATTGCTTAGGTAATTTCTTCTATATCTATTAATATTCACCAATTAAAGTAGTGTACTCATTAAAACAGTTTGTTATGCTCTGAAACTTCTGGGAATTAATTCTAATTCTAATCTCTTGTATCCTTGAGATTATACCAATGTCATTTTCAGTGTTGGTGTTATGGTGTCGATCTCTGAATGACCCATCCTAACCCTAAATGGTCTGCCTTGAGAGGGTATGTTGGTTTCATTGTCAGATTTGGATTGAATAAAATGTAAAAAGCGATATGTGGACTCAGGGTAGCAAAGCCTGAGGAGCCATCATGATGTTAGGAGGGAAAATGCCTGTATTGACAAAGGCACTAGATAATGTACAAGATAACAAAGTGGTTAAGGCTGGGAAGTCAAAACCAAGGAACTACTCTACTATTTATATTGTATCTAGATGCACACAGACCATCCCCAGGGCATAGGGAAATATTAAATATGGAAGTAGGGCATAGGGTGTGCTTACTGAGAATATGACCAATGGGCCATGCAGATAAGGAATGTAGAATGGAGAGGCTATGTAAAATGGAAGGTCAGGGTTTAGGGTAAGTGGAGATTAAACCATACTCTTAGCCATAAGGCTGAGGAGATCCCATCTAGAGATTTGCCATGATCAGATCTGACCCTCATCTAGATCTAGATTCAGATTCATCAGAGATATGATTGGAAGAGCACCTGTTATCTGAAATGCTAGATCCAATCCCATAAGCTATGCCCAAATCCCAAGGAAATACTCTAAATAACAACTCAACCATATTCTAGGGTTTGTCTTGTTTTGGCAATAAAGTCTCATGATCATGTGCTTGTCATGTGACTCTTCTGCTAGCAAATGTTATGTTTGTAACAATTGATTAAGTATAAAAGAGAATATATAAGGAAATACTCAAGCTAGCTAGGCCTGAGAAGCAATGTAGAAGCAAAATGCCTTTAGACCTAAGTATTGATAGCTAACCAAACTAGACAAGCAAACAAGTGCTTAAAGCTGAAAAGCCAAGAGCTACATGGATAATCTACTTATACTATCCAGAATAACACACAGACTATTAGGGTACAGGGCAAGAAATACTAAATAGGAAATGGGGCATAGGGTAAGATAAGGAGTATAACCAATGGACCATGTGATAAAAAGATGTAAAATAAAAGAAAAGCTATAAAATGGAAGAAAAGCTTTAGAAAATATGGAAATAAGTATAGTATCTTAGCCATAAGGCTAAGAAAATCCCATTTGGATCTCTGCCACAGATCAGATCCTCTATTTAAATCCATAGATCAGATGTTATCAAAATTAGATTGAAATTTTTTTTTATCTGAGATCTTACTAACTAATTTTGCTAACTCTTTAGCTGAGAAACTCTGAATAAGAAACTAACCATAGTCTATGGTTTATTCTTGTATGAAATAGAAGTCTCATGATCACATGATGAATCACATGACTTTTGTGCATGCTGATTAATAATACATAACAAGTTTAAGTACTAATCTCTAATATTATCAAAATCAAACATTGCATCAAGATATTACATAATCATTGAGTCATGTAATATACAAGAAGTTCAATATAGTATAAACAAATCAAAATATCACCACTTCTTCCATACCCATTATTATAAAATCCCTTTTTGTTAATTAAATCAATCAAATTATTATTACTACAGTATTAATCTTTTAAGTGACCCATCCTAACCCTAAACAGTCTGCCTTGATAAGGTGTGTCAGTTTTGTTGTTGGATTTGGATTGAATAGAATGTGGAACAATGTATGAACTCAGGATAACAAGGCCTAAGGAGCCATTTTCACTAGTTAGGAAGAAAAGAGACTATATTGAAGGAGGTACTGTTTTGGTATGAGAATAACAGGTGATTAAGGCTGGGAAGCCTTAACCAAGGAACTACCTACTATTTATACTATAGCTAAGTGCACACAGACCACCTAGTCTCTCCAGCACATTACCATAAATAGGAATAGAGCATAGGGCAAGGGTAAAGGGTTATGACCAATGGGCCATGTGGATAAGGGGTATAGAATAGAGAGGCAGTGTAGAATGGAAGAGAAGGGTCTAGAGTGAGCAGAGATTAAACCATACTCTCTATCATGAGGCCAAGGAAATTCCATTTAGAGATCTGCCACAGATCAGATCTAATCCTCATCTAAATCAAGATCCAATTGGGAGATGCATCTGTCATCTGAGATACTAGATCCAACCATAAGCTATGTTCCAAACTCAAGGGAAAACTTTTAATAAACAACTTAACCATATCCTAGGGTTTATCTTGTTTTGGCAATAAAGTCTCATGGTCACATGCTTGTCATGTGACTCTTGTGCATCTGAATGTTACATTCATAACAATTATTCTCTTGAAATTGGATTACTTTACTTATCAAATCTTTTTTTCTACTGATTTTAACATCACTACTGTTTACAGGATATGTGACAAGCACTGTTCTAATCTACAGAAATGCTCTAATGGCTGTTTATTTCTTATTACTTTCACTAACATATATTATATTATTTATTTTATTAGAACTAGAAATGCTGAAAATGCTATTGAAGTAACCAAAACACTTCAGAACATCAAAAACCATTCAATTTCCCCTCAGATTATCCATCATTACCTTATAAAAGCTAAAATAAAGGCTGTTGTAAAGAAAAAATATCCTCTTCTCTTTAAATACTACAAGATAGCTAGAATGAACTTTGCTTTAATTTATCAGAATTGGACTGTGAATAATTGGAAGTAAGTTGTATGGTTAGATGAGACCAAAATTAATTGCATTGGATTAAATGGTAAGAAATTGTTATAACTATAATATCAGTACTTCAAACTTTTTATGCTATATTCTTTCCTACTTATATGACTAAGGAAATCATACTCCTAATATGGGATATACATTAATAATCCTAATCTCTGGTTCATTTCCTTTTACAAGTTTCCCTTTTCTTAAGGTTTAGGATCTAGAATACAGGATTAGATCTCTGAATCTAATCTTCCAATCTAATCTAATCTCAAGAATCACCAATTGGATCTAATTTTGGTAGACTTCTAGATGCATCTTCTTAGCCTTCTGGCCTTGGTGCTCTTTTTATATTTATTAACTTTGACCTTCCATTCTTCTATATCTATATTAATGTGTGTTCTTTGCATGAGGGCTGATGCTACTGCTGAATAAGATGGATCCATTTTAACTCTAATTCCATCTAAGAGCACTTCTTCTACTAAGTGAGCTTTTGTGACTAGTGGCTCTAATTGTTATGAACATAACATTCGCTAGCAGAAGAGTCACATGACAAGCATGTGACTGTGAGACTTTATAGCCAAACAAGGATAAACCCTAGGATATGGTTAAGTTGTTATTTAAGAATATTTCCTTGGGTTTGGGCATAACTTATGATTGGATCTAGTATCTCAGATAATAGATGTATCTCCCAATTAGATCTCCAATGAATCTGGATCTCGATCTAGATGAGGGTCAAATTTAATCTATGGCAGATCTCTAGATGGGATCTCCTCGGCCTCATGGTTGAGGGCATGGTTTAATCTCCATTTACTCTAGACCCTTACCTTCCATTCTACATAGCCTTTCCATTCTACACACCTTATCTGCATGGCCCATTGGTTATACTCTCAATAAGCATGCCCTATGCCCTATTTCCTTATTTAGTATTTCCCTATGCCCTGGAGGTGGTCTGTATGCACTTGGACTTAGTATATATAGCAGGTAGTTCCTTGGTTTCAGCTCCCCAGCCTTAATCACTTTGTTATCTTGTATATCATCTAGTGCCTTTGTCAATATAGGCATTTTCCTCCTAACATGGTGATGGCTCCTCAGGCCTTGCTACCCTGAGTCCACTACATCATTCATCACTCTATTCCAACCAAATCCGACAATGAAACCAATGTACCCTCTCAAGGCAGACCATTTAGAGTTAGGATGGGTCATTTAGAGATTGACACCATAATACTAATTAGGCAAGTAAAAAGGAAAGGATAAGCCTCATCAAGACTGTGAAGGGACAAGCCCTGGCCAGGCCTTAAGGAAGAATCCCCAAGAAATCACTTGTAAAAGCCCAAGGCTCAAGTAACAAAGACTGAAGAGCCAGCCCTCTATACTCTCACCCTTATATATTGTCTAAGGACTACTGCTGACTAATACATGAGCTACTAATCAGGAAATGCCCCAAACTCTGGGCTAATAGATAAGAAAAGGAATGAGGACAAAGCATGAAGCAGAAATGAAGGAATGCCAGCAAAGGGCAGGCACAGATATAAAGGAAGAATGGAAGAGAAAGGCATAGCCTTGGAATGGAAATGCAGGGTCAGAGATGCTACACCCATAAGGATGGAGATTTCTACCACAAATGAGATCCAATCTAAGATTCTGCCACAGATGCATCTAGGGTCCAGATCCAGATCCAGATCCAGATCAGATCAGATTCATGAAGATAAAGATGGAGGGCAGTTCCTGAGAAGATCCAGGAAAGATCCATGTCAGGTAACTAACTGTCACATGATTACTGCTGGAAAAGAGGATAATAAATGCTCTTAAAGGATAGAATTACAAACTAGAGTTAAGCTGAAAAAGGGGTTTCTTGTATATAATCACATGATATCACATGACTGGTTCTAGTATAGCAGTGTCACTTTGTAATACACATGGCCTTCTGCCATACTCCTTAGTCAGTATGCTCTATGCCTCATTTCCTATTTAGTACAAGTTCCCATACTAGTATATATAGATTACATGGTCCATGTATGATACTGGATAATATATATAGAGCATTCCAGAATAGTCAAGACTCTCTAGTCTTGATCACTTTATGGATACATTCCTTCTTAGGATTCTCTACTCTCTTTATCAGAAGTCAGCAGTTTATTCTACTTGAGTCCATATAGTCTATTTTTGAGTTCTCCTTCAAGAATCTCCCTTTATAGTTGTTCTCTCATCTAGCCTCTTAAAGTTAGGTTTTCCTATATTCCTTCTCATCCTCAGTCTAGAAATAACCTTAGAGGATCCTAAGTCATAACAGAGATAGACATGAAAAAAGGCAGGAAAGAGATTAAATAATAGACTAATACAAAAAATAGTTGAAATATATTCTTTGCATTGAGCTACTCCTAACTCTAAACTGGGGCCTTTTCTTGGAGAGTACCTTCTACAGCTGCTAGGCAGGCTTTTGTACTAGTGACCTTAACTAGGCAAGTGAATGTAAATAAGCCTATGGGAACACTGAAGCATTACTAAAGATGGGAAACTATAAAAATCAACTAAAGCTAGGCTTTAAGTAAGCAAGACTGGAGAGACTCCAGCTATTACCCTCTGCTCTTATATATTCCAGAAACTGGTGCACAGATCAGGTAATTGGTATGAACTGACACCACTTAGCTATGGTATACTTTTTACTTTTACCTTATATTAGACTCTTTTCCTATTTAGCTTTGCTTTTAACCTCTTTTCCTATGCTTTATTTCTTTATTTAGCTAGCTCATATATGTTTCATAACATGTTTCATGCAC